>JACCPG010010885.1:0-53062 GCA_016069955.1 Drepana arcuata | reverse complement strand
ATATACATATACTAGTTGTGCCCGCGACTTCATCGGTGTAGACGGTTTTTTATCTTTCGTAAAAATGTTTTTTTTTTCAATTAAAAGTATCCTATGTTACTTCTAATACCTCCAAGCATATGTGTGCAAAGTTGTATGATGATCGGTTCAGTAGTTTTTACGTGAAAGCGTAACAAACAAACTTACATTCACATTTATAATATTACTAGATGTGCCCGCGACTTCGTCGGCGTAGACAGCTTCTTTACCTTTCGTAAAAAAATAAACTTTTTTTTAACAAAAAGTATCCTATTTTACATCTAATACCTCCGAGAATATGTGTACAAAGTTTTATGACGATAGGTTAAGTAGTTTTTACGTGAAAGCGTAACAAACAAACTTACATTCACATTTATAACATTGGTAAGGATAGTAAGGATGTGTTGGTATTACCTATACACCTCTGCCTACCCCTTCGGGGACCCTTGTGGGAGGGCGTGAGGATATATTAGTAAGGATGTAGATGTTGATCTAGTTTGCAAAATATTCATGATGTTTATCCTTTACTGTAAAAGTCTAAAATTACTGTATTTAATTCCTGGAAAATTCACTGGCACAGAAATTAAAACAGAAATCAATTACAACTCTAATTCCTCGTGTTTATATAAAATTTTGACAGATGTCAAAGTTTGACAAGTGACATTACGATGACAGTGACATTTACAGCTGTATTATATACATCCAGCTTTATTTGGAAAGCACATACGTGGCATACCGGCAGGTGGAGCAATAATAACAATTAGCATTACGTAGAGGTTGCGTGGCTAATTTCGCGGTCTAATGGCCAGCATTCCGTAGTCAGGGACTCAGGGCCGGACTTGGATGCAAAGTAGGTCAACTTGTAATGCTTTTATTTAATCCTTTTTCTTAGAATTTACTTGCCAGAAATCGAGAGAGGACATGTATGAAGATACTGATGAATGTGCATAAAGCGAAAGAATTTTAGCTTAATATAGATCTCGAGCTCTACTTTCTTTACCTAACCTGTGAGAGATTCAGCGAGATTGTATGTACCTACCTATGTCTGTTATTAGAACGGCAGCTTTTAATCCAGTGTGTATTGTCATACAATGTTTACTTTAAGTACAATTGTAATAATAATAATAATATAAAAATACTTGCGTGTTTCTAATCTAATTTAATTATGTTACTGACTACATATATACACATATTATATATATATATAACTATTTATTTAAAGAGAGTTAGATAAAGATTAGCGGACGAATAGTACTACTTTGAGATTTTTTTGTAAGACGGGGACTTTTCTAGCCTTATTAACACAAATATTTTACATTTTAAATATGTCACTATTAATTTCTCCTAAGTACACCTCTGCGCAATTGTTGAGCAGGGTTGCCACCTACGTAAGGTCGCGTTTAATTAATTTTAAATTCACACATAAAGCGTAAAATGATATAAATAGACGCCCCGAGCCTACCAACGGGTGGCCGGTTAACTCAATTAGCTATATTTGAACTCGTATAGGAACATCGCTTAAAATTTAATCAAGCACTCAAAAATTGTTCATCCCTTTTCCATCGCGTGGAAACGTAATATACGTGTATTTTTAGACCGGGGTCCTTATGATGTCGCTCTTTTATCTTCATTATTAAAGAATATGAAAGGGACAGAAGGAGAATATGACATATGTATGTACATATATCCCTTTCTAACACGCTGTCGGATTACGATAGCAATCATGGTAGGTTTTCATCATAAGTTATGCTGCTTGTCACGTAATTAGAAGTACCATTGTTATGAGTTTTAAGGCAACAGACCCTTGAACCTTTGAGAGCTTATAAAAGACGAAACTCATAGCTGTGATGAAGCCTGCCAAGATTTGCTATCACGAGATTTTCAGTGACGCAAAACAGCGTATACAAACCTCGATACGTTCGAGAATATATGCTAAGTAGTGCTACTGATGACGAAGTCCCTCACGGGGTAGGCAGTATGGATACGTTGCTAATTCTGTATAGACAGACCTTTTTCGCTTCATCCATATTAAACTGCGTAAATGTGACGAAGTACACTTACTTGCAGGCAGTCCTTTGAAATAACTTTACGATTCAGCGGCAAAAGGCGAAGATGTGGATACAGGGAGATTGTTGATCTCAAATGTAGTTCATTGAAATTCTCATACATACATACATATCATCACGCCAAGTCCCTAACGGGGTAGGCAGAGAGTATAGAGCGCCAGTTCTAGACTTACATACCTCTTTCGCTTCGTCCACATTCATCAGTCTCTTCATACATGCTCGTCGGTTTCGAGTACTCTTAACGTTCCCGTCCTTCAGAGTCCGATCTATTTGATCCAGGTAGTTGGAACGTGGCCTTCCTCTGCCTCTTCTTGCACACACTTTTGCTTTGTATATCTGTTTCGTCAATCTTTCTTCACTCATCCTTTCTATGTGTTTGAAATTCTCGTGTATTTATAAAATTTTGACAGATGTAATTTGACATTTGACATTGAATTTTGAATTTCTCAAACGTATGCATGGTTTCTTTTCAATGTTTTCCTTTCCCGTAAGCTCATGGTGAGATTAAGCATTGTATTCAACTTCAGCAAAACTAGTTAGAATCGAAGTTAGAGCTTGCAAACACTACGCTGTATACTCGAACCACACGGCTGCTACGGCTCCTACTTGCCCACTAACGACTGTGGTAACCATATTACCTATCTTATATTATCTCCTACGTCATAATGACCTCTTAGAAAGCAAATGCATCCCTATAGTTATATGTCAGACGATGTATAAGTGCCTTAATTTATCTTAGTCCCAAACTCAGGTTTGTTTTAATTAAACACAGCGTTTAATTAACAGGAGAACCAAATTTGAATTTTAGTTTTGTATACTCCGATAGGTGTATTTAGCTTGCTTGGGTTGACGGTAATTGAAAATGGTATGTTTAGAACATGCTTACCACAACGGGTTGTCAAAATTTATATATTTATTTCTTTTCATGTACTCGTATATACAACGTAGGTCAACTGTCTTATGAAACCATATAATAATATAAAGACCTGGGACAATTCCACACAAATTGACCTAGTCCCAAATTAAGCAAAGCTTGTGTTATGGTAACTAGACAACGATATATTTACTTATATATATAGATATATACATAAATCACGGACAAGGACATCCATCCCTGGACCGCCGAATCCTATACAGGTTTCCCCTCAAATACAAATTGCGACAGTTCTTTATTCCCTAGATTTTTCCCTTAATAGACGATACACGACTACATTAGGCCTGCAACGCAAGGATTGTAATTTCGAACTCCGAATATACCAAAGAGATTTTTCTCTGAACTCTAAGTAGGTAGGAAGAAATCCAAAGAGGTATATATATGCATATGCATAACACTAGTTGGAAGATATATATATGTATATTTTACGTCATAACCTCATTAAATACGGTCATAAATTAATGTAAACAAGCGTAAAATGCTGAACGCATTTTATTGTCTGGGGTGTGAAGTGCAACGACCGTGCGTCACCAAAATTTGAGATAAAACCAACATAATTAATTGATTAACGCTGTAAGCATTAAATGCCCAATTCCGACTATAACCGTTACAAGAGGACTTAATAAAACCTTAATTAAATTATATTAAAGTCGGTAAGGAGTTGTAGCAAAGTTATATACAGAATACAATCCTAGTTATTATATCACGCCTTCCCACAAGGGTCCTCGAAGGGGTAGGCAGACCCACTAATACCCACACACCCACTTTCCGCCAGAGGTATATTCGGTGCCAACGTGACAGATGGCGAGTCCATCGCCGTTACTAAAGCACGACTTTACATACGCCTTTGAATTTCTTCTCAGACGTTTCCACTTGATGTTTTCCTTCACCGTAAAGCTCGTGGTGTGACTAATCACTGTACTTAAGTTCAGAAAAACTCATTGGTACAGTCGGGATTCGAACTTTCTACCTTTGCGTCGCAACTGCTCGAACCACTCGGCCACCACGGCTTAAAAATATATTTTATATATGTATAGATAATGCAGCTAATAACCTATCTCTGTGCCAAATTTCATCCAACTTCGATCAGCCGTTCTGGCGTGATTGGGTAACAGACATCCTCACTTTAACTTTTATTTTATACTAGTTGTGCCCGCGACTTCGTCCGCGTGGCTGGAAAGTGACTTTGGGCAGCATTTTTTGGATATACATTTTGATTTACTTTGTACATGTTACGAAAAGCTTACCACATTATATTATTGAAAAACCACATCTAAATCGGATGAGCCGTTTCTGAGATTAGCGTCCACAAACGCATAGACAAACGGATAAACAGACAAACAGACAAAAATTCTAACAATCAGTGTTTTTTATGCTATTTGCGTTCAAAAAGGTCCCTATCACATTTTTTCTCATATATCTTCCATGTACAGACAGCGATCCGTTACATTATTATTATATGTATAGATAGAAGGGTATGTTGTGCGATGATGTTAAGCAATATTAAGATTTAATCATAATTACTCCCGCTAGTCTACGGTCAGTTAGTCTTGAGTCTTGGTACCTTGCTTTCGCTTACTTTACAAGAACTTAGGAAAACTTTGCTCAGAGCCAGTGCAGTATTCATCTTGTTTGAATACCAACCCGACATACAAGATACATGTGGTTAGTAAGGCTAGCCACACCACGAGATTTACGGTGAAGGATAACATCGAAAGGAAACCTGCATTCGGCATCAAAGAAAAAGTGTCTCTCATGACGTATAGGGAGGTCAAAGAGGTTGCGCTGGACAAAAGCAAATGGAAGGGACTGCATCAGCGACGCCGACAAGAGTCCAGCTCTTAAATTTGTGATGATGTGTCACATAGGGGCTATTAAATAAGGCGGCGAAATCCGTGGGAAACAACCTGTATTATTATAAAATCATCACGCCCAGTCCACGGCCCGATGGAGTAGAGAGGACTATTTAAAGTAAACAGAAACAGTTTAACGTAATGAGATGGAACGCGTGTGTGACGCGATGGCTTTATTATTCGCAAAGCTAGCACTACACTGCGTGCTAAGCTTAGCTATAGATATCTTTCGTGTTGAAAGCGTCGATTGGCTGCGTCCTAAAAATGGGAGAACTTATTTCGCCAGTTCGTCTTTCTGGTAGGATTTTTGCTTGGAAACGGTGGCAGCGAATGGCAAAGTCATATTTAATAATATACTAGCTGTGACCCTCCATTTTATCGGCTTTAAATTTAATAACTTGTGTAAAATTTACTATCTTCCAGTGAAAGTTATATCAAAATCGGTCCAACAGTTCTGGAGTCAGAAAAATCTAACAGCGAGTCAAAAAGCATAACTTTTTCTTATACTTTCGTATTAATATTTTTATATCAGAAACAATAAACCTTATAAAAATCGGTCCAGCCCTTCTTGACTTGAGTGGTGTATCTATCCGGACTTTGGACACTATACATAGATGAACTTCAATAAGTTTTCCAGTGGCCCATATGTTGATCAAAAAATGCTAGTTAATGCGTGCACACCCTTCCTGAAGAACTCCATGCTGTCTCTCTCTCTCTCTCTCTATCTCTCTCTCTCTCTCTACTATCTATGGAATACCTCAACATGGAGTTCATCCCACAGCCTGAGCGTTCGCGGAAAGAAACACCTTTGAAACCGCAAGGTTGGGGAAATTTGTGGTTCCAAGGTATGAGGATGAATTCCCCGTCGATGGCGAGAGAAGCGGTGGTAGAAGGTATAAGTGGGCATCATGTCAAATAATTTGTCAGAATACTCCGTTATATAACTGGTACACACATATGGAGGCAAAGTCTATCCTCAGATTTAGTTGTTGAAAGTGACGTTCACGGATCGTAAAATAAATCATATACTCTTATTAAATCTAAAGCTAAGCTCGTTGTACTCGAATGCTTTATCAGTCTCGAGCGCACACGTGGTCACAATATTTACTCCCAGAACGCGCCCAGCATAATTCCCGAGCTATTAGCCAGCTACCTCGAACAAGCGCGCCTTTTGATGTTATCCCCAAGAGTTTAAGGTTCTACTTATATAAAGTTAAGGTTACCTCTCCAGCATAGTGAGCTATTAAGGAGTTAGAACTGAGACAATTTTTAATGACCTCATTCCCGAAGGTCTTCTTAGGAAAATTCTCCAGTGATGTATGAACAGTCTGATGAATGTAGATGAAGCGGTGGAATTCTGTTGGTTAACTGGCGCTCTACTCTCTGTAAGGGACACCGTCAAAATTGCAGGATGAAGTCTAAATGGTGCATACCAATGAGTTTCTCTAAACTTAACTTTATTACTTAACTTAAACATATTTACCATACAACAAACTTTAGGATAGAAAAAAAGTCTATATTTAAATATGTATAGTTTGAGAAACAGCGACAGACTCGCCATCTGTCACGTTGGCACTATCTTCAAATAAAAGAGAGCGCTATTGTGTAGAGATTAGATTTAAAATTGATAAAATTACCCAACTCTCATTGCATGCGTTGTAGCACACAGAATAGAAACGAGAATTTAAACAAGCCATATTATAGATAGTGCCATTCAAGAAGACGCGCCCCACTATTCTATCCTGTAGTTTATAGTGTAAGGGTTGCAACCATCCACTAATATTTGAGTATTATCGGTACACTGATTACCTATGAGTGCACACGCACACTACAATTAATAGAGTCGAGTCATAATCCCCGCATCACGCGACCCCGTCGACTAGAAATTGGTGGGGTGCGTCTTCGTGGATGGCACTAGCAATATTTTTATAAGTGCGGGTTGTTCAACAGTACAATAAAGTTAACTTGTGGACTTAAACACTTAGAGTGTGTAAACTTAGTGCAGTTACGGAAACGGAAGTCACATAGCGGTTATGCTTCTTAACATACGCCACTTGTAATATAAGCGGTGTAAATAAGTTGAAAGTACTTAGTTGGTAACACTTCCAATTCTGATTTAGCTCAGCGGAATACGACTGACTTCGTGAAACTGGTATTGCCTTCATCTGCACTCTACTTTTAAACATGCTTGCTTTTAAGCTTTTCTCACTATTCCGTGGTGCTTTGTATTATAGTAATAAGGTAAATCTTTTTTCTGAACTTAAGTACAGTGATTAGTCACACCACGAGCTTTACGGTGAAGGGAAACATCGAGAGGAAACCTGCATACGTCTGAGAAGAAATTGAAAGGCGTATGTATAGTCGTGCTTGAGTAACGGCGATGGACTTGCCATATCTCTCGCGGAAAGTGAGTGTATGGGTATTACCTCTACACCTCTGCCTACCCCTTCGGGGACCCTTGTGGGAAGGCGTGAGGATATATATATGTATATATAAGATAAATCTTGCAGTAGGTTGAACAGCCGTGGTGGCCGTATGGTTCGTCTAGTCTCCTGCAATGCAATAATTTCAAGTTCGAATCCCGACTGCACCATTTTTTCTGAACTTAAGTACTAGTAAGTTTTCCTTCACCGTAATGCTCGTAGTGTGACTAATCACTATGCATAATTTAAAAAAAATCTCATTGTGCGCGGGGTATGAGCTTGCAATATTTGCGTTGCAGGCTACCTTCTCGAATCACTCCGCCACCACAGCTGGAGTAAATTATTTGCGTACTTTAATATGAAATGACTACTTGAATTATGCCTGTCATATTGTAATAACCTTCTTTAAAAGGCCTCAATGGCGGCTCAGTATACATTTTTCATCCAGTAAATTTATTAAGGTACGATGATGCTTGAAATACCTCACCTAAGTACCTTCGATGTCTGGAAAGGCTATCTAAGTCTCATCTTTATATTCATGCGCCCGCTTTGAACTTTATACCTCATTTCTCTTTTAGCCGTGGTGGCCGAGTGGTTCTAGTAGCTGCCTGCGACACAAATATCGCAATTTCGAATCCCGACGGTACCATTACAGTGATTAGTCACACCACAAGCCTTACGGTGAAGGAAAACTTGCATACGCCTGAGAAGCAATTCAAAGGCGTATGTATAGTCGTGCTTGAGTAACGGCGATGAAATCGCCATCTGTCACGTTGGCACCTAAAATATATTTCTGGCGGAAAGTGGGTGTGAGGGTATTACCTATACACCTCTGCCTACCCCTTCGGGGACACTAGTCGGAAGGCGTGATAATCTGATAGCCCATTATCACCAAAACAGTATTAAGAGCCTTCTAAGGCTCTCTAACAAAAACAAAGGTCATTGCGTTGGGTAAGTGGTCACCACAATGTACAAACGCCTACTACACCGGGTACCACCCCTTGGGCACCTTGTGAAAATCTTTCCACACCTTTCAGAATAGTTTTTCTATTCTTACCTTCTGACCATTTCTTGCATCACACATGTATGAAAAACCCTTATTATACCGCGGTCGTCGACCTGCGATTGGACATTACAGTACTACAAACAGACTGGTTTCAGTTTACAAAGGGGAGTCGGGCAAATACCTTCTAGACGATCAGTTACATAGTACCTAAAGATCAGCAGTGGTGCAAGTTTATTTTAGTTATACAATTATCAAAGAATAAGTACGATGCAGAGATGATACTATTCATTAAAAATTATAGACACGTTTTTCAATGGTTTTATATAATTGTATACAATAGGAATAACGTGTTTTTTTTTTACAAATTGACAAATAATGGTTGGTAGCTGGTAGCTGGTAGATGGCACATGAATAAAGAAAAGTACAGCTTTAAAGTTTAATATTTTGTAAATGGAAAAGCTTTAACTTATGAATATTTTTTTAAAGCTATCTAACGATATGCAATATAACAGGAATGGCGAGACATTTTTTTATCCCCGATTTACGTGCGTGGGAGGTACCTGAATTTTTTTCAGATTTTATTTTACAACCATACCAATTTAGAGTTCTGTAGTACGCCATCGTTTCTGAGCTAACCTGTGGTCGGACGGACGGACAGACAGGCGAACATGGCGAAACAATAAGGGTTCGTAGTCTACTACGGAACACTAGAAAATACTAAAGTTTTTATGTTTTGATAGCTTTCCTACTGATCCCCCACGAACTGTGACTCAATAATATTAACGGCTTGTATTACATACGTTATCATTATCTGATAGCTTAGGTAATTAGTTTGTTTGGGGTATGATTGTGGCACGGTACCTACATATGTAACGCTCACATAATTGCTTATTCTTATGTTTTTTTTAACAAATACAATGTTACATACATATCATCCCGCCGAGTCCCAAGTAGGTGAGAGTGTAGAGGGAGTAGAGAGTTCTCTCCACACTTCAGACCTTTTCGCTTCATCAATCGATCGCCGGTTTCAAGTACTCTTGACGTTCCCATTATTGAATATCCAATCGATTTGATAAAGATTGTTGGAACGTGGTATTCCTCTGCCTCTTCGAAACATTCGCATTGTTCTGATTCGACGATGTTTCTTCATTCACTCATATCTACAGCAACGTAACATGCCTTCTTTCATGTTTATAATCACACCCTCGTTTACGCCTGTTGCTTTGCGTATATCTTGTAGCGTATTCGATCTATTATGATTAACGGACGTCGCAATTTTGTATTGGAAATAACAAAGAGCGATTCTTCAACGTAAAGTTCTTAAATTCAGCACAAGCGATATCTTGATACGAGATACGATACGAGATATCTTGGTATATTTCGGTAGACCTTACGCTATTCAGACTTTAAGGTTCCTTTTAATTCATACAATAAAATCAGGCTGTGGAATGTGGAATTTTCCCTGGAGAGTACAGCATGGAGTTCTTCAAGAAGCGTGTGAAAAGATTCCTAAAGGGTCGTCAGCGCGCGAGTGATACTCCTGCTGTTGCAAGCGTCCATAGATGGAGATAACTGCTTGCATTAGGCGGACCACATGATTGTTTGCCACCCGTGTGATATAAAAATATATATATATCTGACATTTGAGTATATAAAACCCGTACCACCCGTGTGGTATATTAAAATCGCATGCTTGTTTGCCACCCGTGTGGTATAAAAAAAATACAGTTACATCTGTAATCCGAATCAAACCCTGATAATACCAACGCGAAAAACTTTTGTAAACTAAAGTAAGCTTAGGATTTATTCTTAATATGTTAATGCATGAATGGTTCACTTTATCCACCTTGTAGGTCGAAAGGTTGTCGAGTTTAACGATCTATAGGTATTTTCTGTGATATTGAAAACTTTGAACTGTCAAGTTAGACGTACTTGATAAGGTTGTATTAATTAAGCTTAGATTTGGAGAATTTCTCCAATATCTTAAGGGTAGTCCATTAATAAAGTTAGGTATGAAAGGGGAGGGATTGGAAAAATTGTCAGACATCACGTGTATTTATTATTTCGAATGTGTGTGGAAGGCCGCGTTCAGTTGGAACGCGGCCTTCCACCTAGATCAAATCGACCGAACACTCGGGATGCGAACGTCAAGAGTACTCGAAACCGGTAAGCATGTTTAAAAATATAATCTTATCTTACTAATATTATAAAAGCGAAAGTTTGTAAGTTTGGTCGTGAGGATGGTTGTGGCTCTTTCGCGGCAAAACCTTTGAGGTTAAACATGATATATGGAGGGGAGCATGATATATATATATACATGCACGAGGGTGGTCTGAAAAGTTTCCGACCTCAGTATGAAGATTGATGATGAAAGAAAAATTGATGATGATCTTAGAAAAAAGCTAGTGAATTTCATTTTTCATCTGTTGAATGCTCCGAAGAGTTCATGCTCCGAAGAGTCAGCCATTTTGGAAGCGCAGTTTCTATGTAACAGTCGTCTGAGTGAGTTCATGTGAGTATTTTTATTACTTTTGTTAAATGAAATAAAGTTAATTATTTTTGAGTGCTAGTCAAAAACGACTGAAAGAGTTACAGAAGATATTCGCCTTATGTATGCATGAATTTTCACATCTGAACGTAATATAGCCTCCTTTAAGAGCCTATAGGAGGTAGCCTCTCAAACTTCACTGATATTACTTATCAAAAGCCGATACCGCATGTCATTATTGAATATCTTACATTAATTTATAGCGGCCGAAACGATATAAAAATCGGTACAATCGAATCTCCCACGTGGAAAGCGTGACCGGCCGATAATCGCCGATGTCTCGATGTATCGATTAATCATCCGTATACCCGGGCGGGACTGACCGGAACTGGATTACCTTAGATCTAATAGAATTTGGATACGTATCTATAGAGATAAAGAATATATTTTATTATTAATATCTAGCATAGATTAATAACTACATCTATTATTTGTGTCACTCATTTTTTTTTAAGTGTGACGTGTATTATTACTATTACATTGTTTGAAGATTGTTTATATATAGTGATAAGACGTACTTATCACTAGATATAAACAATATTTTATTACTACGCGATAAATTAAAAAACTGCTGAACGGAATTTCATGTGGCTTTCGCTAATAGATAGAGAAAGTGATACTTACAAAAGGGAGTAAAAAAGAATCAAATATAAGTATCTGATATTTTTTTTTTGCCATATCCATTCAAATCATACTCCTTGTTGAGATGTAGCCGGTATGACATCACCACAAAGGTAGCTTGTAATAAATGAGCCTTAAGAATTAGCCACGTACTCTGTACAAATGATTTTCATACAATTACGCTATCATTTATACTCGTGGTACAGTTTGTATTATTTGTATGTATTGTTGATTGAATAAAGAGAATTTTGATGGAGCCTGATCATGTCACTTTGTGCATGGATATGCTTGAAAAAATATACAGTATTAAGACAGTACTCGGGCAATGGGTTGGCAGACGTGTAGCTCACACTGTACTCAGTTTTCGGCAAAAACTTATTTAGTTTCCAACATGACAGATGGCTACGTCAGGTAGTTACACCTGCATACATAATTGAATTTCGTCTCAAACGTATGCAGGTTTCCTCTCGATGCCGTCCTTCACCGTAAAACTCCTCGTGATTAAGCTTATATCTTTACGCCTTCCTACAAGGGTCCCTGATGGAGTGTGTAGGGAGAATCCATACACCCACTTTTCACTGGAACAGCGACTAATCACTGTTCAGAAAAATCTTTCGTATAGTCGGGATTCAAACTTGCAATCCTTGCGTTGCAGGCGATCACCCAAATAACTCGACCACCCCAACTCTCTTATTGAGAAACATATGTGTATAAACATGTATGTTTGTATGTAGGCCTCAATGAGTACAACAGACTGGCCATCTGTCACGATGGAATCTAGATTTATTGGAAATCTGGATGCCCTAGTCACTCGCCCTTGTTTATAAAACAAACACTGCTCCGTCTTGATAAAAGTACCCATCTTTCAAGTCTTAGATTTTTTGCAATTTCCTCGTGAGATAGAAAGCTGTAGAACAAACACTGCAAAGTCTAGGAATCTAGGTCACTGCGAGGCTTTATAAAGGAAGGGGTTACTATATATTCCTAAGCAAATT
The DNA here is from genome assembly GCA_016069955.1 of Drepana arcuata. Classification (NCBI taxonomy): domain Eukaryota; kingdom Metazoa; phylum Arthropoda; class Insecta; order Lepidoptera; family Drepanidae; genus Drepana; species Drepana arcuata. The sequence goes on along the minus strand of JACCPG010010885.1, from coordinate 40,598 downwards.
AAAACTTACGACCTTAAGTCAAGGAAAGACGGTTTGTTATTTAAGTAATTACAGAGTTTATTTACTGTAGTGCAAAGGAAGTGTTTGCCTGTTTCAATTTTCAGTTTTGCCACTTGGGAAGTGTAATGGTCCAGATTTTTTTTTTATACCATTTGGGTGGCAAACAAGCATGCGATGCGGCCCGCCTGATGGTGAGCGGTTACCGCCGTAATATAATATATCCTCACGCCTTCCCACAAGGGTCCCCGAAGGGGTAGGCAGAGGTGTATAGGTAATACCCACACACCATAATCCGCCAGAGGTAAATTAGGTGCCAACGTGACAGATGGCGAGTCCATCGCCGTTACTCCAGCACGACTATACATACGCCTTTGAATTTCTTCTCATACATACGTCTTCCCGAAAACTGATTGCTTCTCAAATGTATGCAGGTTTCCTCTCGATGTTTTCCTTCACCGTTCCCCGTGCCTTATTACTTCATACATCAAGAATACAATAATTAGCGGCCACAATGGTTAATGACTTGAACAAAAACTGTTTGAATATGTTAGATATGGCAAAAACCGTCACAGAGTAGGCACGCGTAGAAGTGAACGCGAGATATCTTAAAGAACTGTGGATTTGTTGCCCGCAGTAAAAAAAAAATTATTGATGATAGGAGTTTACCCAAAATGAAATAAATATAATAAAATAATATATCCTCACGCCTTCGGTATAGGTAATACCCACACACCCACTTTCCGCCGGAGGTATATTAGGTGCCAACGTGACAGATGGCGAGTCCATCGCCGTTATTCCAGCACGGCTATACATACGTCTTTGAATTTCTTCTCAGACGTATGCAGGTTTCCTCTCGATGTTTTCCTTCACCATCACTGTACTTAAGTTCAGAAAAACTCATTGGTACAGTCGGGATTCGAACTTGCGACCTTTGCGTCGCAGGCAACTGCTCGGACCACTCGACCACCACGGCTTTTTTTTATATAATATGTATAAATAGTTTATATACATATTATATAATATGTATATAAACTATTAACGATTGTAAACAATTACATGTTAATACATCTGTTTCTACCTCTATGTAAAAGGGAAGCAAAGAAAGCAAGGAAAGAAAACCGAGCAGTATGTTTCGCCGTTTCTTCTCCAGAAGAGAAGCTTTTTTCCTTGGAAACTTTGGTAACCATAATTTTATATTTAATAGAGGGCGTTCAATAGTGGTTCCTAGTGTCTTAAAAAACTTAAATAAGAGATGATTTTTTTTGATTTGATATCGATTTATAGTACGTGAGTTAGTAGTTATTTTTTTTTTTGTATTTTCACACCATAAATACAACATCCTCTTTTCGCGGAAAATATAGTATTTAGACGGCAATGAAAGAGACGTGTCTTTCGCCTTTTTTGAAGCGCAACTAAACTTCTAAACCATAACTATTGCTTTAACTTTTGTTTTTGCACTTTTGCAGCTATTGTTTTCTGTCTGTATTGAGATAGTCTTTAGTCTTTGAGTATTTATAAAAAGCTTGCTATTGACTACGTAAACGATGTGTCGAGAACAAGGTGAGTCTCGCCGACCTTCTGCTTCCTTGATCGTTAGGTGCAGGTTCGATTTTATAACAGGAAGTAACAATGTAATGTGCGAAGGTAATCATAGATGTATTCATGTTTAACGAATGTTTTACAATCTTACCTTACATCAATCTTGCTGGTCCCTTACACAGTATTTAGTTTATACCTAGTTTTTCTTAATACCGAGTTGGCATAATACAAAAATGGCAGACGATCTTGGTGGTAAGCGATCACCGGTGGTTGTAGACACTACTAGTAGTACTAATATCACCCTGTCAGTTCTCTGGAGACTTTCGATTCATTAATAATAATACCTTGGGACAGGTCCACACAAATTGATTTTTTTAAATAATAATAATAATAATAATAATAATCATTTATTTGCAAAAAAAACATGGTATAGATTTGGTGTTAATAAATAAATAATCTTGTACATACATGTTTTGCCGAGTTTTCAGCATGCAAATCCAGGTTAGTGTTCAAAAACTTCTTTAACACTATAAAAGTTATTGTCATTCAACCACTTATACAGTTAAACTTACATACATATCATCACGCCTTTAAGTCCCTAACGGGGTAGGCAGAGAGTATAGAGCGCCAGTTCTCTCTAGACTTACATACCTCTTTCGCTTCGTCCACATTCATCAGTCTCTTCATACATGCTCGTCGGTTTCGAGTACTCTTAACGTTCCCGTCCTTCAGAGTCCGATCTATTTGATCCAGGTAGTTGGAACGTGACCTTCCTCTGCCTCTTCTTGCACACTTAAACTTTAAATTGCCTTTAAATGGCTTAATAACTTAAATTCACTAGGTAACTTATTAAATACTCTCTTTATAAAATGTAACTGTATTGTACATTTTTGTAAGAATAAGTACTTGCGCTAAGCATGTACCTTCTACCTAACATATATAAAAATTATCAATATATATATATATAAAGGGGTCAAAATTCCTTCAAGTTGTTCTAATTTATATGTGTTTGTCTATATCTACAGTTATTTATTTGCTTACTATCTATTCCTTATCTTCATTTCCCACGAGATTTTATACAGACATTGATAAAAATTAAGGTTATATTTGTTTATCACGATAGCACTGATAGTCTGCCTATATATTTAATACATGTATTTATATTAAATTAAATAAATACCTTAGGACAATTCCACACAAATTGACATAGCCTCAAATTAAGCTTGTGTTATGGTAACTAGTCAACGATATATTTACTTATATAGATAGATATATATACATAAATACATAGGACATCCAAGACTAAGGTACAAATACTCGTGTTCATCACCCAAATATCTGCCCTCAGCGGGATTCGAACCCGCGACCGCAAGTTTCGCAGTCAGGAGCTCTAACCACTAGACCAGACGGTCGTCAATAATATTCTATATATAATAGCCATATATAAATTAATATCCTACTAATATTATTAATGCGAAATTTGTAAGGAAGTAAGTAATTTGATTGATATTTGACACAGAGATAGATTATTAGCATAGATTATGATTTATAAATGAAAAAAACATATTTGACGTGCGTGAAATCGCGCTACAAACTTAGTTTAAGTAAAAAAAAACGATTGTTTTTAAGTTTACTATATAAATTGTATAAGTACATTTTAAACCATTGATATATAAAAAATGTTTTAAACATAACTTTTTGCATTCGTTATCCTGCCTCTCTGAGACAAAAAAAAAACAAAGCTTAAGAAAAAATGGAGTTGGTATCTTAATTTTTTTCTGAGATATAATCGGCTTAATTACTTGATCGTTTAGCCGCGTGCAAAGATAAGGGACGATAGTAGTTATTGACGTTTAGACATTAATAGCTGTCAAGTCATTAATTGGAGTCGTAAGACATTTTTTAGACGTCCTAAGACTTAAGGTAGATTTATCTTTAATATTGAAGAAGAGGCAGAAGACGTTCCAACCACCTAGATCGAATCTATCGGACACTGAAGGACGGGAACGACAAGAGTATTCGAAGCCGACGAGCATGTTTGAAGAGACTGATGAATGTAGACGAAGCGAAAGAGTGTAAGTCAAGAGAGAATTACACTCTCTCAGACACTCCTGTGAGGCAATGATATTTATATCTCCGTTCAATGTTCTCAAAAGGCATACAATAGCAACATAGCAAAATTGCTTTTCGATTAGATTATTTGGTCCTTACCATGTTTCTAAATGATTTATTTCATTACAGTTCTATGCAACATTTACCTAACTTCGCAACGAATGCTTAAGTGCTAGATCGGACATTCTATAGATCAAAGGATCGTTTATTAAAATATCCCTAACTCGATACTAACGAGCAATTTAGAATGCAATTTATGTCAAATAAACTAACACGTGCTCTAACGATAAATAGATCATAGGGTGTGGTTTGGTTAGTGGAGCGGTAGCGGGGCGATTTAACGCGTTTTAAAGATTCAATATTGACCTAAGAAAAACATTTTCGCTTACTATATAAACGAACAACTTTTCTTTTTATTTCAAAATAAATAATGCTTATATATTTTTTTTCGTATTTAATATTTATTAAATATTAAATTATAAAGAGCCGTGGTGGCCGAGTGGTTCGAGCAGTTGCCTGCGACGCAAAGGTCGCAAGTTCGAATCCCAACAGTAACAATGAGTTTTTCTGAACTTAAGTACAGTGATTAGTCTCACCACGAGCTTTACGGTGAAGGAAAACATCGAGAGGAAACCTGCATACGTCTGAGAAGAAATTCAAAGGCGTATGTATAGTCGTGCTTAAGTAACGGCGATGGACTCGCCATCTGTCACGTTGGCACCTAATATACCTCTGGCGGAAAGTGGGTGTGTGGGTATTACCTATACACCTCTGCCTACCCCTTCGGGGACCCTTGTGGGAAGGCGTGAGGATATATTATTTCATTATTATATTATATATTATTAATATTTATTCATTAAACGTCATATATTTAATATTATTTTACCTTTTTAAAGAAACAGCGTGTCGGGATGAAAATGCGAGGAACAAACTCACCGGCTTATTATTAACAAGGAATCTATTCTCGCTGATTTATATATATTTATGATCTGCTCTTATGTGTCACTTTTTGTAAGGGATTGTCGACTAAGTTAATCTGTACAAGTAATGTTTTCGTTCTAATAACGGTCTTATCTATCTCACTCTAACGCGATCTCTTTCTCTTTCGAACCGATCTAGTATTAAAATAATACTATTTTTGTTATCGGTGGAGCCACCCTGAAAAAGTGACCTTGACCTATAGTTGTGTATCTCTGTCTAATAATAGACAAGACGCTAACGATGAGGTAATCAGAGCTTTTTGTTATCATTATATTAAGATGTTTATGACATATCTAACAAGAATTTGACTTACATACATACATCACGCCGAGTCCCTAACGGGGTAGGCGGAGGAAATAGAGCACCAGTTCTCTCAAACCTGCCATACCCCCAGTCATCAGTCTCTTTGCCTGCCTGCCCGCATTTCAATCCTTGAGTGTCCGATCTATTTGATCTACATAGAACGTTCTTCTTCTTCTGCACATTTTCGCATCATATATTTATATCGTCAATATTTTTTTACTCAAAGAGGATGAATCCTCTCTGTATGTCCAAACCAACTTACATGCCTTCAACAATCACACCTTCGTTAACGCCAGTTGTTTTGTGAATCTCTTAATTGCGGATTCGATATAAAATCGTTACGCCGTATATTTTTCGAAGGGACGTATCTTAAATGCATTTATGCAATTTTCATGATATACCCAGGATTCGATGCCTAATAAAGCGGGAATTGAACTTAATAAGATATTAAGCGTTATCTTACGTATAGCTTCTTGCTTCCCCACATGGATGCCTCGGTAGGCAGAGGTATAACAACATGTTCACCGGAGATATATTTAGGTGCGAGTACATCACCGACTCTTAAATGTAAAGCAGATAGCGTACGAGTGATACGAGTAAAGCTTAGTATAATAAAAAGGCGGTACATGTGTCTTATGTCTAAAAGTTTTGTTATTTTTAAGTAATATCTCCTAGAGCCCCCAGATATCTTCAGGAACGTTTTGAATTTATTTTTTCCAACCTGCGCCTTCTCCTTAACCAGAGAACTTGTCCGTAAAACTCCTACCTTCACCTCTTCTTCCTATTCCATCCAAGTCTTTCACTGCGCAAGCTGTCCGTCTTTGGAACTCGTTGCCCCAGAACATCAGACTTGCACAGACATTAATCTCCTTCAAAAAGCATTTATTTGAATACTATTTATCTTTTGTGCTTGTTCATATGTATGTTTATGTATATTTATTTAGATTGCCTATTATTTATATATTTTATTAATTGTGTATATTTCATCCACTCAACTGTCACACCTATCTTTTCTTTCTCTGTTTCTTATCACTCCCTACACTGGGGTTGCCTCGTAGAAGTCCCTGCGATAAGGCCACCTATTGTGCCTACTTCATGTTTCTTCGCTTCTTTTTTTGCTTTTTTTGTCATTACTATTTGTTTTGTAGGAGTGTGTGTGTTTGTGCAATAAAGAATATTATTATTATTATATTCAGTCCGCTATCGCTCACACTGTGTCCGGTCCCTTTAAGTTAGCGAGCGGTCAACAGCTGTGCTGAGAAGCGGATTAAAACAATTGATTAATTCAAGTGCTCCTAACTGAATGGAGTTTCTGGATGCCTTCCAGATGCATCCAGCCGTGTTGTGTACGTACACGATTGAGATGTATTGCGATGGTCTCAGGAGTCCTTGTTTGATCCTACTATTTGTGGAAGACACTGGCAAGAAGTCGTATAAATTATCAAAGTAATACTATAAATGCGAAAGTCTGTTTGTTTGTTTATTCAGCTGTCATATCGATACTTGAAGAGCCGTGGTGACCAAGTGCTTGGAACCATCTGCATCACAGAGATGGATGCAGATGGCTCGGCGAGAAGTTCATATCCCGAATACTTTCGAGATTCGAACTTGTATGTTACTTCAAAGAGTTTTTCTGAACAGTGGTTAGTCACACTAGCTTTAGAATGAATGAAAATAGCGGAAAACATCGAGAGGACCACTACATACGTTTAAGAAGAAATCAAAAAAACGTTTGTTTTTTTATACCACACGGGTAGCAAACAAGCATGCGGTCCTGATGGTAAACAGTTACCGCCGCCTATGGACGCTTACAACAGGCGTATTGCTCGCTGCCTACCCTGAAAATGTACGTACGATAAAAGACATATGTACATAAGTGCTACCCATACAACTCTATTTCAAAGTACACTCGAATCCGCACTATAGATGCTCGATCTATATAAAGATTAATGTGTATGAAGCGAAAGAGATCTGTAAAGATGAAGCTTTTGCTAGAAACCTGGAGCTCTTTGCTCTCCGCCTACTCCTAGCATAGCCAACCGAGGCGGTGTTCCCCCTTGTCATAACTGAGTTCATTTTCTTGAAAGGATTTCCAAATACGATTACGTATGGCGTACACATCGGTAAAGATAAGTAACTTCATTTGCTGAAATATTCAGCTGGAGATTCTGATTTGGCTCTGGTCCTGATTGAATTCCAACATGTGTTTCAATACGCATGGTACACGGTAAATGCCGAAGTTAACTTTTTTTTATATTACACAGCATGGAGTTCTTCAAACAGGGAGTAAAGTGAATCGTAAAGGGCGCGAGCAATACCTTCAGAACAAAATTTAAGAGAGGATTGTTATAATGTGTTGGCAGCAGAGAGATTAGTCCCATTATGCTGCCAACACAGTATAACTCTCCGAACACAGAGTGGCCACGCGCAAGTGATACTTCGGTATTGTAAGCGTTAATAGGCTGCGGTAACTGTTTTCCATCGGGTGGGCCGTATGCTTGTTTGCCACTCTTGTTGTGCATATACAAAAACAGAAATGTATTATGGAGTAGATAAATAAGGGAGAGCTTACATATTCGATGTCACGGAGACTGTTTTCGATTCTCTTTTCCCAAGAAAATAATATTTTTTATTCCAACGTGTTTGAACCTTATGAAAACGCGTTTATCCCTTGAATTCCGTGAAATGACCTATTTCTCCTTCAGAGATAAGATGGCGCATCGACCGAGCCCCTGAAATTCAGCCACCGCAATCCACCCAAATTTTTGTCATCAAAGAAGGTAGGAATTTCTGTAAAAACGCATTTTCCAAATCGCGGTACAGTGTAGCCCTTTGAAGTTAATCCGGGATTTAACGTTATAGAAATCCGTTTTATATGTGAGTATATGTATTTCCCGTCTTCCCACAAGGCTCCCAGAAGGGGTAGGCAGAGGTGTGTAGGGTGTACATCCACTTTCCGTCGGAGATATATTTTAGTTGCCAACGTGACAAATGGAGAGTCCATCGCCGTTACTCAAGCACGACTTTGCATACGCCTTTTCTAACGTAAACAGATTTCCTCTTGATGTCTTCCTTCACCGTAAAGCTCGTGGTGTGACTAATCACTGTACATAAGTTCGGAAAAACTCATTGGTACGTACAGTCGGGTTTCGAACCCGTAATCTTTGTGTTGTAAGCAACTACTCGTTATGCAACGATATTATATGGATGGAGCTAGCATACAGTGAACTGTTGGTATGGTAGAATTCCATGTTAAGAGTACAGACGACAGGGGTCGTTGTACCTGGTGTAAATGCGCACACTAGCGCCACGCGGGCTGGAGTGCAATTACGCACTTGTCGCTGTTCAAGTGACGTCGCGCCGACATAAGTGGGCCCAACATTCGAAAATCGAATTTCGACCGTTATTCTTTTTGCTTGACGTTTCACGTCAATATTTGTTACATTTGATTATGATGTTTATTGCCGGTCACATAAGGTTGGTAATTGAGAGTATCCAACATTAGAACATAGGAAACCGTTGACACTTGATACGTCAATTTGCAGTCAGTTTAGTCATAGCGTTAGTTAATTTTTTTCATCTATACAAATAAATAAAATTGGAGTGTCTGTATGTAAGATTAAAATAACAGCTTTTTACTAAATGCATATGGATGTATACCTAGTTACCTACACGATACATATACCAAAACATTTTTTTTACAATTTTTGTCCGTCTGCCTGTTTGTTCCGGCTTATCTCATAAACGGCTGGACCGATTTTGGTGGGACTTTCACTGGCAGATAGCTGATGTAAGGAGGAGGAGGATAATAACTTGGGCAACTTTTATTTTAGAAACAGATTTTTTTTTCACGCAGACGAAGTAGCGTACTCAGCTAGTATTGTCATATACACAGGGTATATCCAAATAATACTAAAAATGCAAGTTTGTGAGTATTTTTGTTCCTCTTTCAAGCAAAAACTACTTACTGAACGCAATCGGATGAAATTTGTCACATATGTATGTAAGCTATATAGCTTATTTGGGATACCACAAAGTATGTTCAATTCCTTCCAATTTCGAACATTTATTGTGAGTATGTATGAAGGCTAGACACTTCTAGTCCTCACATATTTATTGATCTTGCGAACCTATCATCCATTGTTTTACATATCCGTTTTGAAATATATCTGAATGGCCCTTTTACTACTCGAGTTGGAATTTATTATTATTTATCGTTATTATACGGAATAACTGCCAGCCAATTACCCTTTACCCTTCCAATCATTATAAAATTGTGTTAAAGTACTTACAATAAATAAAAATAATTCTTCAGACAACCTTTAGCATATATACTAAAGAATTAACGCAAGTTGTTAGCTACAAGTTCACTCAGGTCACAGATAAGGTCTAGACTAGGTATTGTTTACTAGTTGATAATAAAACTCTTTGATAAATCAACTCGGAGTGTGCCCTCATGAATAGGCGATAATTCTTTTTGACAGTTCGTTGGCATTATTACAATGACGTTTTACGTCATTGAATTTGAAAAAAGAACGCTTTTTCAAAGGCTGGTTTTAGTCTGTGTCTATCTGAAAAGGCTAGACCAATTTCGGCGAAACTTTTATCGGCATATAGGTGTTGTTTACAAAGAGTAACTAACATTATTGAGCGCGGATGATAATAACGGTCACAGTTAGCACTTAAACGTTAGTGGAAGGTTGTACACTTACACTATAAACTATAGGGCAGAATAGTGGGGCGCGTCTTCGTGGATGACACTATCTATAGAAAAGTGTATGTTTATATGTAATGAAGTGAGATATATAACCGATAAGCTACATATAACAATATATATCCTCACACCTTCCCGCAAGGGTCCTCGAGGGGTAGGCAGAGGTGTATAGGTAATACCCACACACTCACTTTCCGCCAGAGGTATATTAGGTGCCAACGTGACAGATGGCGAGTCCATCGCCGTTACTCAAGCACGACTATACATACGCCTTTGAATTTCTTAGCAGACGTATGCAGGTTTCCTCTCGATGTTTTCCTTCACCGTAAAGCTCGTAGTGTGGTGTGACCATATATTATATAATATAGTTATCCAAGAATAACACTCACGTTTCAGTGCTTACTAGGAACATACCTAAACTACAAGTGATTTGGCACGGGAGCAGTTTCTTTGTCAAACTGGCAACCTTGAACACAAGTTTGCCATTATTCGCTAGACACTAAATAATATCGCTCAGTTATGTACAGTCTGCATGTATATTTACAGTCATGACGATTTATCTATAACCTTTTTTTATTTATTTGTTTGTATGCTACCAATTTTATTACTTCTTTTTATCATACATATAATAAAAATCAGACACGCAGAGTGCCGCAGCTCTTGGAGAGGCCTAGTCCAGCAGGCCACTCATGGTGGTCACGACTCTCAGACATGAGGAATCGATGAAGAAGAAGAATAATAAAAATGTACCGGATCGCTGTCTGTACATAGATATATGAGACAAAATATTATTGGGATCTGTAACAACGCAAAATAGCACCAAAAACAATGATTGTTAGAATTTTCGTCAGTTTGTCTGTTTATCTGTTTGTATATGCGTTTGTGCACGCTAATATCAAAAACGGTTTATCCGATTTAGATGTGGTTTTCACTAATATATATTATGGTAAGCTTCACTTAGCATCCAAATAGACTAAAATATATATCCAAAAAATACTGCCTAAAGTTACTATTCCACGCAGACGAAGTCGCGGGCACAGCTTGTAAATAATATAATTATTTTATGACATAAGCTATGCCCTGCGGAGTCATCCGCTAATTTGATTTCATGGGTAGTTTTTCTTTGTAATTAAATATATCAATAAGCCGATATGTGAATGGGAAGTGGGAAGGCGTGAGTATATATTTATTATTTCGATTCAAGTTCGATTCCCGCTGAGGGCAGATATTTGTGTGAACACGAGAATTTATACCTTAGTCTCGGATGTCCTATGTATTTATCTACATGAATAAGTAAATATATCGTTGCCTAGTTACCGTTACACAAGCTTTGCTTCATTTGGGACTATGGCAATTTGTGTGGAATTATTTTCTTTTAAATCTTATACATATATACATAGCAATCCGTTAGTAATTACAATATTTCAATATGTTTGCGCTCATATAAAAACTATTAATACATCCGAGATTCGAAGCAGCTATCTTGCAGACTTATACTATGCCACAAAGGCGTGAGGATATTTTGTCATGAATATTTAATTCTTGATGCCTTTGGTTATAATACCTCGTCCAATTGTAGAACTTGATCGGGCGATAACGGTTTATTTTCGTTCTACCATACATCGGCATGAATTTACAATGTCGGACATAGTCTGGGAGCCTGAAGCATTATTCAGCATTATACCAACGCAACTGCTAATAGCGGCTTATTAATATCGAGCCTCGCTCTTTGCTTTATAGAGCTTAAGGTATCTCCCGTTCAAAACTGTTCGACTGGTAGCTCTCACAGAAGATCGCATTGGGTTGGCTACCCTAAGCGTCCAAAGTACGTCGGGGGGAAGGGGGGGAGGAGGGGGCATGTTCGTTTGTCATCATAGTAGTAAAAAAACACAGTGAAGTGGCTCTGCCCCTGTAGGAAGGCCTGTGATGACGGAACTGGAATCTATAGTATAGTTTCTGTTCTGCCGTTTTTTAGGGAATGACAGATATGTTATTTTATGTATTTCCCAAAAGCTTGGCGATCACAATCATTTCTATTGCCTTATGCCTAAATATTCTATGATCAGATTTTAGGTCTAGTATTAATTAGTGAGTACTAATCGGACCCTTAGAAGAATGAGATTATATGGTAGCAATAATCTGCTAGGAGATACTGGCTCAAATAATAAGAACAAGTTAACAATTCCCAATTACATATGTACCTTATCTGTGTTGGCTGGCACGTTGAGACGTCAAACATTCTGGGGTGAATGACAAGCAATCAGATTGACAATATCTACGCAATGTCAAAACAATAAAGATCCAGCATAAAACAAACGAGCAGCAATCCGTTGTAAATTCGACTGCAGATAGGATTGCAACGAGCGCGGGAAGTAAGCCCGGGAAAGCTGGCTCTATCGAGTGGAAGCTTGGGCATAGACAAAGGCTGTTGCCCCCGGGCGACAATAATTCTCTTGTTTTTATTATCTTTACCTATCGCACCGTCCCCTGCACTTCAATCAAAGATCCGAGGCCGCTCTGGGCCGACGCACTCGCCAACATAACACGTGCATTACTCACGAAATATTTTCATAAAACCGATCCAAACGCACCCGTCCAACCCTCCCCGCGACCCCGCCGCCAAAACCAGTTCAGTCAGTTTGTGCCCGGCCACCGAGCGCGTCGGCTGTCCTGTCGGGAGACTGCCGCCGCCGCGTTGTGTTACGAAAAACATATTTAGTACCAAAACCAAACCAGTGCTGTGGATTCGTATTGTATTTTGTGAACGTGTGAGATTGTGCCATTTCATTATTGTGATGTTGCCTGCTGGCGTTGATTCGGTGGATTTCTCTTAAACAGAAACGGACGGGTACCGCCTGCCACCGCGGGTCGCTTTTTCTCTTCGATCTCGGGATATCATTAAGGTATTTATTGTTACACCGGGTCATTGTTATAAGGATTTTTTCTACGAGGGTCGTGTACAGTTAGATCGATAGTCTCGATCCGTTTCGTATGGCCAGCCTGTCGTTGTAACGTCGGTATTGAATCGCAGATTGTGGATGGTGTTTGTGGATTTGCATTGTAGATGCAGTGCGCGTCGTGCAGTGTGCAGTGTGCACTGGGCATGCCTTAGAAACGGGTTCGAGTCCCGCGACGAGTGGGCGACTGTTAATTAGATGGTAGGCTCATAACGGTACGCCTAGCCGGTCGGTACCCGCGACGATTTAACGATCTTTTGATAACTTATGTAGCTGGACTTTTGATGTTACGATTTGTGCTACACTATTGAGTAGAACACGTGTTATTATCGAGGGAAGTGTCTTAATACTCATTATCTATAGCATTAGTAGTGTTACGCGTACTTAGTTCATCTCAGACTATAGTACATAAAATTATTGAACACTTTGTCCGTTTGGAATAAAAGAAACCCGTTCAGAATTTACAATTGTTATTTTTTATTCAATTATGTTATCGCATATCATATATGTAATAATAGTAATAAGCCTTATCTTACCACTTATAATTAGCTCTTTATACTCTGGAATGGTAACAGTGTAGGGTTTTTTCTGTTTACCAATTAAATATTAGTACCTAACGCACTTATTTATTCGCACTATATATATACTTTTACTACTAGCTATGATAAGCTTATTATAAGAAACTTGCTAAAAGCTCTGCTATTTTTTTTAAATCCAAAAAGTTTAAAGAACAGGCAGGGAGGATAACTAGCCTCCCTGCCTGTTCTTTAAACTACACACAAAATTACCTACCACCCTCTCAAGTTAATTCGCTAGATGGCGTTGGTAGTGGCAAAACAACGGTCGCAAATAAACAATTTGTACGAATCTTGTCGCAAGTTTAACGAACCAACATAATAGATAAATTGTTGTTGATTTGATTCAACAACAATCAAGTTAAGTGTTAAGTTCAGCCGTTTTGTGTAGACAGTTGAATGACATCCTAACTTAGTTACAGCTCCCTGCCCTAGGTTTCACAAGTTTTAAATTAAAATATGTATTTATTATACATAAACATATATACTTATCACGCCGAGTCCCTAACGGGGTAGGCATAGAGAGCGCCAGTTCTCTATAAACTTGCATACCTTACCACATTCAATCTCTTCATACATGTTCGCCGGTTTCGAGTACTCTTGACGTATGGAATGGAAAATAAAATCAAATTAAGTTAAAACTTCTTAACTATTTGCCAGTGAGAGTCCTGTCTAAACCGGCGCAGCCGTTTCGAAGAACTGCCATAAAATAATAATAAATAATAATAATAAAATAGACAAACAGGCGAAAATTGTGTTCTTCTTATCACCGTATGTACTACAAACATACAGTTTAATTTTACTTTAAAATCATATTAGTAGTAAAGACTGGGATGTTTAAAATTATCAAAGACATTTTCAATAAACTAGCTGACTTAATTAATACCCAAGTATTCATTAAAAAATGCTTACTTATAGGTGACAATAAAGGTTTTAAATGCCTTTTTTATTGATACTCTGTAGGTATATCTTAAACGTATTTAATTAATTAAAAGTCTTCATTTCAATACTAAATGCGCCCCGTGGCTTCACCTTCGTAAAATTGTATGTCAAATATTTTACTGGAATAACACATACTCTGTTCTCTATCGTCTCTAGTGTTGGGTTGAATGTACTAAGTACCTACTATCATTGATTATCTCACTGTGAGTTGTACATCTTAAGAAAACCGTATGAGAAGATCTTCTTTCTAGTGGACCTGGAATGTATTGTCACCGATACGTGGCTATAGAAATACTACTGCCTACCACTTAGGAAACCCTTTTGTAGGTCTGCTTGTTGTTAAGTTTCCTATTTTCATTAAATAGTTATATTAAAATACCCACGATTCGATTTTAATGTACTTATCTTATTCTTAAATCTTTCGAACGCTCATAAACTTTTTTCCAAACTGTATTACATTAAAGAACAAGTTACGAAGTGCTTTTGGAAGTAATCCAAAAGACAAAACTAGGAACAACAAGAATAGATAAACATGACAATAAATAAGATAACATCACATTCAGAGCAAAAAAATAACTCCAGACATGTTGGTAAAGACACCTACATATATTTATTCTTCGTAAAATATAATTGCTACTTATGTAATGATAAAATTTTTCACTAAAAGGCAATACATTGTGAGTCTGAACGAACGAATAAACTGCAAAAATAAACTTGCACCTAAAAAACACACTGCTTGACATTTTGAAGTATCGTAAAATCTTTCATACTCATATCTTTCTGAAAAAGGAAACAGAAAAGATACAAAAGTACTTTTCATCTTCTGTACACCTAGGGAAGGAACCTACGTAAAAGATAAACATAATTTTTAAACACATTTCTATGCGCCTGAAAGATCAGTATCCCGTGTCACGAATGTCATAGTAAAATAAAAAGCAATAATATGTCATCTTTTAAAGAACCTTAATTTTCCTACAAGATAAGCTAAAAGATTTTCGATATACAAAAAATATATTATGACATAAATGTATATGCGATTTTATTCGGACCCATTGCAATCACTTTAAAATCTTGACATTAGAGGTCTATAATGTGTCGCCGTCCTTTGTCTGACACATGTTTAAGTCTATCTAACATGCCTTCCTGATGATGTTACAAAATAATGTGGGCCTCAGATTTCTGTTTTATTATCCGAATTTGAATACCTACGTCGGATCGCATAATTTTATAGACAATTTAAGGGTTACGTTTACAAGATGAAACTGTTGATTTAGTCGTAAAAAAGTCATAAAGATATTGATGGCAGTCCCGTGTACGCAAGATAAACTTGTGCATTTGAATAATAATAAGTTTAATTTATAGTTAAACTTTAAACGGCGTTGAAAGACAGATGAAAAATGTTCGGAGTAAAGATGACATTCTATGTGTTTTGACTAAAGATTCATTGTTCACTTGCCGCACGTGTGTCATCGGTTTTTTGAGTACGCCCTCGAGCGTTAATTTACCGCGTAAAAAATCTCGAGTAAGTCCGGAAACGTGCGTGTCACATCGGTAGTTGTCGAACAGATGTTGACATGTGTCGCGCAGGCTGTATGGAGTGCTGCCGTGGGCTAATTGACTAGGGAAAAACGAGTCGCGTTCCGTCCCGCACCGATGCGAGAAACGAATCAGCCATAGACAAAACCAATTCGTGGGATTGCCATTTGAATAACTATTTCCTGTTATTATATTTTAGCAATTTAATTGAAGTTTCCTTTTCGAAAATCTATGTTTTTTCGGATTGCCGGGTAACTATAATTATAAAGAGCTGACTTTGAATTTAATTATGTAATTTCGTTGAATCGAGTGTCTCACACGAGTTTTAATTGAAGTTGAAAACTTAATTTAACTAAATATGTATTACTTAAGAAGTTCTATAATGTTTTCAATTAAATTAATTATTATTTAATTTATTACCAATTCGTACTTAGAAATGTTTGGCTTTCGATAAAAAAATACACCTCTATTTCATTCATTATAAGATTTGTAATCGTGACAAAGCTTAGCCTATGTGCTTTTCCAAGGTCCCAAAGGCCAAGTTTCAAGGACTAAAATAAATAAAAAAAATACTTACAGAAATTATGCGTGTAAATGTAACAAAGACTCACGCGCTTATAATATTATTTTGGATACAAGTACATACCCTCATCCATCTACCAGTTACGTGACGCACCAACCTTAATCTGACCCTACTTTGGAACAGGCTACCAATCTAAGCGAGCCATCGACTTATCGACATTAACAGTAAAAAATACTACAGTACCGTTACTGGTCAACCTACAGATGACTTATGTCTCGTTTGGTCTTAAATTAATTACATTTGACATACCATTGTGACAGCCACTGACGAAGACCACTGTTGGTCATTGATTAGGCCTGTATAGATAAGACACGGCTTGTAGGCTTGGATAATTGCCTATTTGTAATACAAAATTAAGCTCTACAAGTTGGTTTTAAGTTACTTTACGAATCCTCAAAATTGGGCAGTTATAATATCCCTTACATTTTATATGACTCCTTGATATAGTAATGCAAAGTTACTATGTCAATAATTACTCATATAATAAAAAATAATATATCCTCACGCCTTCCCACAAGGCACCCGAGGGGTAGGCAGAGGTGTATAGGTAATACCCACACACCCACTTTCCGCCAGAGGTATATTAGGTGCCAACGTGACAGATGGCGACTCCATCGCCGTTACTCAAGCACGACTATACATACGCCTTTGAATTTCTTCGACGTATGCAGGTTTCCTCTCGATGTTTTCCTTCACCGTAAAACTCGTGGTGTGACTAATCACTGTAGTTAAATTCAGAAAAACTCATTGGTACAGTCGGGATTCGAACCTGCGACCTATGCGTCGCAGGCAACTAACTGCTCGAACCACTCACAATTACTTAATAAGAACAATATTACTTTATATCTGATTCTATTTTATTTAGTGTATATCCTTATATCCTCACGCCTTCCCACAAGGGTCCCCGAAGGGGTAGGCAGAGGTGTATAGGTAATAACCCACACACCCACTTTCCGCCAGAGGTATATTAGGTGCCAACGTGACAGATGGCGAGTCCATCGCCGTTACTCCAGCACGACTATACATACGCCTTTGAATTTCTTCTCAGACGTATGCAGACTCGATGTTTTCCTTCACCGTTAAGCTCGTGGTGTGACTAATCACTGTACTTAAGTTCAGAAAAACTCATTGGTACAGTCGGGATTCGAACTTGCGACCTTTGCGTCGCAGGCAACTGCTCGAACCACTCGGCCACCACGGCTTTTTTCCTTATCCACTCTAAGCAATTGTGCCATGTTAAATAAGGTGACGTATAGTAGTAGATGCCTACTAATTTTTTCTTTGTAATTAAAAGTTACCAGAAGCAAAGGTGACCACGTTCTAACTACTCAAATCGACCGAACACTCAAGGATGGGAACATCAGTACTTAGTTAGTAAGTCTAGAGAGAATTGGCGCTCCACTCTGTCTGCCTACTCCGTAAAAGATGGCTTAATGTGTTCAATAAAAATACGAACCTAGATTTTTACTTTGAGAAATGGTGCTCTAAAGAATAATACCTAGAATAAGTCTATATGAACCTTGAGAGCGAAACTCTTGCGATCATAAAGTTCATATCACATAAGTTCAATTTCCGAAGCTTCGAGCTTCAGAACTTTTTCATTTCTATCCTCAGTTTTATGTTTGTCATTCGACAAAAGAGCAGACCTTTCTCTAAATAAATCTCCAAATTCCTCTAGCTAACACGATTACTCGACTTTATTATTCAAGCTTCATGCTTTTCAAGCAGAAAACTTGAAGACAACTGACCGACAGAGTTACGAGGTCACCGCCTTGAATAGTGATGAGCTGCGACCTAAATACCCCAAAAAATCTTCATTACAACTAAAATGGATGTAAAAATGCTCTTATAGACGACAAAGTAATCAGCTCGAGTTGTTAAATCCAATTGTATTTATCAGATAATGGAAGCAAGCTACTTTACGAAGCTGAAATGACGAATGCTAAGCCTGACTCACTACTCATTACTAAAACAGTTTTAATATTTTCTGAAAGCTTTTGAACATTTACATGGAAATTAACAATTATGAACTTTGTGGTGATATGACTTGAATTTCTAGTTGTTAAAGCATATGTGCATTGAGTCACTGTCTTCCAATTGGATGAATTGGGAAGATATTTTATGAATCTTCCCACAACCAGTTAGTAGTCAGCAGTAGTTACCCACTTTCCGCTGAAGAAATATTTTAGTTTCCAACGTGGCATATGGCGAGCCCATCGCCGTTTTTCAAGCCCAACCATACGTCTTTAAATTTCGTCTCAAACATATGCAGGTTTCCTCTTGATATTATTATTGTAAAGCTCATAGTGAGACTGATCGCTATACTTAAGTTCTGAAAAACTCATTGGTATGGTTGGGATTCTAGCTTGCAATGTTTATGTTGCGGGCAAAAACCACAGACCCACCCCGGCTCTTAATGAAACAATAATTTTAATAGCTTGCTTTAGGATGTATTTTGATATTGAAATTATTTACTTTACTAACATTTACTTACTGGAAGCTGAGTATTAGCAATATCTTCAGTTTACACACGAGCAATAAAATCATGGTTTGGTTCTTCGTGTTCTATCTACAATCCCATGAAATTCCGTATAAAACATTCCCTGAACATTCTCTTAGTAGATATTTATAAACGAATCATGTCAAGAATTTCCTAAACCGAGTCGAGTATCCGATTCGAGTCCTTCCGTGTCAAAACAGCCATAAACAAGACACAATGTTTTTAGTTATCGAGTAAACTATGGCTGACATCGTTAAAGCTTTTAGTTTTTAGGTAGTTTCTGTGTGTTCTTTGGTGTTCGACTATGTAAAGCCTGACGTAAATACCCTTTATTTATCGCATGTTACCTGTGACTTGCTTTAATTCATGATCAGCTGCGTAGCATTCTTGATTATTCGACATCAATCATTTATTGTGTTTGTCAATGCGAAACTGCTATCACCTATGGTATCCGCTAGTACATTTTTGTCTATAGAACTGTAATCTTGTAAGTTCTCCAACATTGTATTTCTCTAAAGGTCCTAAGCTCAGTCAGGAGTGCGTAAGGAAGCAACATTACGCAGTAGCCCGGCTCTGAAATGGCTGGTTATAAGGAAGCTATTTTACCGGCTCGAAAGCCCGCTTCGAAAATTATTCCGGTTGATGTTATGTATCCACTTGAAACTTCCCTGTGAATTGAAAATGTATCATAATTATATAAACTTTGTTTCTTGCCAGTCAATCAATGTTGGTAATATTATAACTTTAGAAGAATTGAGCTCGTCAGTTACAGTAAACCGTCGGCGGATAAATGTTTGTGTAGGTTTATAAGCTAGCTTGATTACAAAGCGAAAACGGGGTTTTCAATCGAGCATTCAGCTGAACAAACGATCGATTTATGTAAGCCGCCGCTTTACGAGTTTGCCAACCAAAAATTCTAATGTAACCCAACGAATTTGCTAACACCAAAATTATTCGACGTAGCGATATTACTTTTCATAAGCTCATCTGTTTTGCACGTTGAAAAAGAAATGTAATGATAACAGTGATATGATCGTTGTTATGATAGATTTAGCAATGATAGCTAATAATTATTCTTGGCCCTCATTAGTAGCAGTTTCAAGAGACGTAATTTGGATTGCAGGTATTTGTCGCAAACTCATTCAGGGATGGCAGTTTTGCGACAGTAGTTCTATGGAATGTATGTCAAATTTTAGTGGGCATGTTGCGAATACTCTATCCACTCAACACTTACTCTTATTCCCAGTCATTCCTCAAATCCTATTAATATCGTAGACGAGGACAATAACATTGGGACATTTCAAAAGTGTCGCGTTTTGCGACCCTTGTAATACCACTGTCAACGCTAGTAATAACATCAGGTAAAAATTGAAGCTCAGACGGGTCCCTTCGGCCGAGTAAGGTATATCGGAGCTCTCTTTCATTAATTGGCCCGTGAGAGTTAAACTACTACGGTCGAGAAAGCCAGCCCAGCTGGATCAAGGGACTATTTGTCATTTGAAAACATTCAACTGGCATCCGAAACGCCGGGGCGATGATAAAAATTAGGCACGTTTAAAATAATTGCCCTCTTTTTATTAATGTAAGCAATTCGAGATACTTTAAATGATATCAAGCTCTGTTCTTCTATCTCCCTGTTAAATTGAGACATTCAATGTTAGCCGCTTTTCGCTCCAATTTTACGCCAATAGCAAAAGCTAAAAAGCTCGCCGATACCACGAACATGGAAGCAATGTACGACCTATCCGAGGACCATTTCCTTTAATGTTTTCATGAGTCTGGAGAACTAAAGAGCGTGTAACAACGTATCTGTTCCATGCCTTTTAATAGTCCAAGAGCGAACAAACTGCCAAGTATTAAGTTTTATCAACCATCTGCACGAATGTCACGTCTTTATTACTACTTATTCTTTGTCCTCATGAATGCATCGGTGCGGGAGTGGGACGGGTGTACGTGCGTCCCGCTTGTAGGTTGCGGTGTGGCCGCGCTTGAAAAGGTAGGGCGTCCCTTTCGGGCATAGGTGTTCGATTCAATAAAAAATGGCGTACCTGCGCCAGTCCCCTGACATGTTTATACATTTTTCTTACTGTTGTGTAGGGGTTTTGTTACGGATTTTCGATTGAGATTGAATTGGTGAACGTTATTAAAAAAGTTTACTGACGTAATTCTCGTGGCAATTGTTGCTGGGCCCGCGGATTTTTGGTAATTTTAACATTAAACTTTTTGTTTCTTCGCTGAAGCTCTTCCGTGTCGACCGCGACTTGGATTTATTATCTGTAGTTTATCGCGCACCTGTGACCTGGCAGGCGTTTGACACCATAAACAAAAAATATATAAATTTGGAGAAATACAATATACATAATATATCTATAGTGTGTATTAGAACATTTCAATTTAAGTATTACATAAATTATTATAATTATTTTGAGTTTCGAACACGTAAACACAGTCATCTATAACAAAACGCAATAAGCCTTTCAATGTTGGTAATATCTAAGTTACTATTTATTATCTGCCGAAATCTTTTCCATTTTCAAACAAATGTCACTAAGATAACAATACCAACAATTGGAGAAATTGAAATTCGAATGCTTCGATAGAGCATGATGCAGTTTTAAAAACAAAAACCAATATGGCCGTCGCTGACTCGCACAGCTGACTCAGCGTCACCTTACATTCGCGCCATTGTCGTGCACCTTTACTAAACGATTGCTAGCAGCATTTATCTTCGAGTGTGCGAGCTTCGCTTAGGCAGCCGGTAGACACTGGAATCTGACAAAAGCTTACAAATATTTTTCTTCTTTCTTTTTAAAAGCAATTTTGTTATATTTATTTTAAATAAAGCTGTTAGCCCTTAATATTTTTTATCAGTGCCTGTATGTAATAGAACGGCTTTTACGATCTGATCCATTTAATATTTTTTTCTATGTGACGACTACAGTCTTGATCCTGTTTAGTTATTATTCAACAAATATGTATGTATTATGTAATCAGTTGATTCCGAACTGTTCAGAACTGTTAGGTAAGGAATTAAGGAAAATATACATATAACTCACTCACTTCCGTAGTAAATAAATTCTTATATATTATCCTGTTCGGCTAATGTGAACAAAATAGCAATATTTTAAATACCCAGTATTTAGTATAATATTACAAACATAACTTCAAAGCGAAGTAATAAGTCACTACAGGTGGACAAGGAGTATATTTTTTTTTTACTCAAAAGGCGTGTACTCATGTCAATATCTGGATAAAATTCAAGATGGCGAAGTACAATTACAAATATAACGCGTTGGAACATTAATTATTTACATTGTAACGTTTTAATAACACAACAATGAATCACGAATTTTATAAAAACGTAATGAAAGATTTTAATTATGTATTTTGATTGAAGTGCTTTGCTTATGTGGGACTTTACACACAGACTTAAATTGCATTTTTTATTACTTCCTCGCATTGTATATTTCGCAGAGGTCAGGTATGCGATTCGCTAAAAGAACATGATTGGAGCTCAAAGTCAAATCCTAACGGTCTGTACTAATAAGTATTTCTAAATAGGTGTACGAATAATGAGTTTTTATGGTTGATAACAGCAAAGATAAGCAACGCTGGGAAACATCTAGAGGAAAACACGTTTGGGAATAAATTACCTGAATGAGACAGTTTCGCCATCTTTACTTACTGTTAATACTAGAAAGGATGAGTGAAGAAAGGTTACCGGTAATAGGGTGAAATAAGAGGTTTATTGAAGTTATATAAGCGTAGATTTTATTAACTTTTACATTCAGGTGACTTCACTGATGTCGCTGTGCGACAAAACTCCTCAAATAAAGTTTAAAAAAACGAAAGTGCCTGAAAGAAGCAGAGGAAGACCTCTGATGAAATCGTTTGTAATTTTCAAACTCAAGGATTTTTTTCATTAATTCCTGACAGCTGACACTACTATAAAAGGCTGAACCCAATGCGACAGAATGGGTCTGGGTTGGAAACGTCAAGAGGATTAATACCGGCGAGCATGTATGAAGAGACCAATAAATGTGGATGAAGTAAAGGAGTTTCTTAACTTTAGAAGGAACGGGTGAGCTAATCTCTCCCTACCAAAAAAAGCGGGATTTATGTACGGACGCATTTTTATTACTGTTTCCTTTACTTTACTTGAAGCAAAATATTTTTTCCTTTTTTCATTAAGTATGTATATAATTTTTTTATTTGGTAACATTGTTTTTGCAAACAAATATAACGTATCGAAGACATTCGCAGAGGTTTAAAAGCTGTGTCGCGGATTGTACCCAAATCTAGAGAGAACTGGCGCTCTACTCTCCCTACCCTCTATGTAGTTCAAAAAAGGGACTTTGCCTGAAAATGTATGTCAATAGAGGCAGATTTGGATAAACTCTTCCCATTAAGAAAAAGCTAGTCCAGTATTTAACAATGACAGTTAACATCTGCCGGCGCGAATGAGTACAATGGGATTTCGCCTTTTGCATGTCGTAAACCTTTTATAGTCAATTCGCATCGATCGTTGCGCAAGCGCACACAGATACGCGCTCTCGAGATAAGGCAGGTAGGAATTTGCTGGGCCTATGTAGCACTGTTTTGGTCATGGATGTAGACTGAGGAGTGAAATAAAACTAAAGTACTATCTGTAAGTAAGTAATTAAAAGATTTTCATGAACAAAAGATTGCAAGTTCGAATCACGACTGTACCAATGAGTTTTCTGAACTTAAATATAGTGATAAGTCACGCCACGAGCTTTACGGCAAAGGAAAACTTCGAGAAGAAATCTTTGAATCCGTTTAAGAAGAATCTCATTGACGTATGTATAGTTGTGCTTGAGAAACGGTGATTAGCTCGCGATCTATCTCGCTGGCACCTAAAATATATCTCAGGCGAAAGAGGTTGTGAAACTATACGCCTACCCCATCGGGGACCATTGTGGGAAAGCGAAAAGATAAGTCCATTACACTCACCCATTCGTCAAGATTACTCAATACCGGCGAGTATGTATGATGATATTGATGAATGTGGACGAAGCGAAAGAGAAAGATCTACTCTCTCTCAATGATATGTATGTATTGAAGTGAGTAAGCAGAGCAAATTTCTGAGATATTTTATGGTGCTCCAATCTTCATACCTCTCTTTAGACCTCAAGATCCACGACGAAAATAGTATAATTTTTTTCAAGGATATATTTAGGTTAGTTAGTTACTGAAGGCAACGCTATGTTTTCGCTTTAAAACTCATGTGCATTACAGAAACACAAATTCGTAGGAATTCGTGTTTGAACCCACAAGCTATACTTCACAGGCAACTACTAATATCTCAGCCACCACAGCGGTCTCACTGCAATTTTTGATTGCAACATTAGATAAATTATCTTTACCAACATAACTTGACAGATCGAACTTCGTGTATGTTTGTACGTGCTCGAGTAAATATGTTATTAGCAATGAATGTTTTCTCTGTACACAAGACAACACATACAATGCAATACTATCTTGCTATGAACAATATTGGTACTTCTATACCTGTTTCTAATTGAATTGAGTCGTAATCTCCCTCCAGTGGGGATGGTACATTTAGAATGTAGGTCGAACGTGTTCGGACGTGTCTTGTACGGAGGGACCGGATACTTCAAAATAGCCACCTGTTCTTAAATTTCGAATTCCGAATTCGGTTTGTTGTACAATTGACAGTTAAAGTTCGTTATCGAACGCTCGATTTTGAAATTATGCTCTGAGAGTGTTCCATGTTTGAAATTGTATCAGTATCGTGTGCAGGTTCGATTAAGAGTGTTTTCAATGAGTCTATCTGATTTTGAGATTCTAAAAACTGAGGTTCAAGGCAATATCGGAGAACGATTAAGAGCAATAAGTAGTTGTGCCCCTTGGTTCTACTCGCGTGCAATTTTTGTGTCATTCCAGCTAATGATCTATCTTCGTGACGTATTTTATCCCATTTCGTACAGCCGTGGCGTGATTGATTCCTCGCAACACTTTCGCATTTACAATATTAGTAGGATTTATAGAAGTACCTATCGTTCTAAATTATACTCAACGGCGTTGGAATAGAAATTATATTCCCGTATCACGTGTTTGATATACAGTGAACACGCTTAGCAGTCTCGTCTTAATAACACTTGCATTGCATTGATTAAGGCCGTGACTTCAGTGGTGATGAAGCGTTGTGGTGGCATTTGTCACGCATGCGTCACGAGTACCTACGAAGAAGTGATTCTATCACTCTATATTATAATTTTTTCCTTTTTGGTACCATAGAGCAAATTGGAGCCATGGTGACGAGTGGAAAGTACCCAAATTTACCACGAGCTTTTGTTTTTTTTTACTATGATTAAGGTAGTTTTTCATTGAATATCTATGACGTTACATACTATAGATAGTCATACTTTATGGTATTGAAGATGAACTTAGATAGAGAAAGTTTTTTTTCAAATAATTAATAACCAGTGTCTTAAGCCTTGTCTTCAACAATAAGGTTATCTATGATAGTAAGAACATTTAAGTATTCGAAGTGTCCTTGGACTGAGACAGTGACAGACTATTTGTCATTTTAGTCAACCCTTACAAGTAGGAGAGAGTGCCAATTCTACCTTGACTTACAAACTTCTTACGCTTCATCCATATTCGTAATTCTATTCATACATACGCACCGGTTTTGAGTACTCTTTACGTTCATATCTCTAAGTAAAAAAAATAACGTTATTCATCATCTACGTCAATGATATCAAGTACCTAGTTCTCTAAATTCAAATTCGAATTCCAAATTCCAAATTTAATTAACGGAATTCTTCCAGCTTAACCCTAAAACGGCCGCTCCGAAACTAATTGAATAAACACGTTACTCTCGAATAGTCTAGTCGTTATTTTAACATATGCCCATTATTCATGTAACAAGTAACGGACTAAAACATCTCGATATTCAAATTGGGAACGTAACGTAATATGTAAAGTTCAGGTATTGTTACGATTAGATTATCCGTGTACAATCTATTGCACAATTCGAGCCATGCGTTCTAGTCGTGAGATTCGAAAGATGAACCGACTTTGTAAGCACGTTCGTGGTCTAATATTTAACACAATTTATATTATTATCTATCTATAATTTAATGTTTGATTATCTACACTAATATTATAAAGCGGTTTGTTCGTTAGTTTGCAAAATTGTTCGCTATTAATAAACTTTAAAACATCCTATTTAATCAAAAATACGAAAATCTGTGAGAGTGATTTCTATGGAATTAGGAATGATATGCACTGTACATATAGCTCAAATATCATTAATTAATATTGAAGACTACATACCTTCAAATGAGGCGCAGCTGTTATGTGATAAACTAGACAGGGGTAGTTAACTGTATGATAAAGTTAATCACTTGCACCATACAATACAAAAAAAATCTAGAGATAAAACGAGGTCGCTGCTAGCGCCTCAGTGTTTCGAATCATTAATTTGACACTTGAAATAGCTCAGGAGTGCTACAATGGCAGCGGTGGCACGCCTACCGCGGGTTAAAGGTTGGCGATCTCAGAATGCGCCACGAAACTGTTGGGTAACCCTGCTTTTTGTTAATGGAATTGTAATGAGTATGAGCTGGGTCGGATGGACCCGCCGACGATAATTGGTGGGTCAGATCGCTTTGGAAAAATGGACGCTTGACTTGGTATTCGAAATTCAATTAACTGCTTAAATATGGAACGTTAGCGCTTAGCTAATCGAATTACGAACTGGTAAAAATAGCGGGAATTTCTGTCTAATAAGGTTTGACGTCGTTCGTTGTTTACAAGCGGGCTGACACTTTTGGTTGTCATCGCTAGCTGTCAGCTGTCAAGATCTGTCAAAGGTCTCGCAAAAGTGGCATTCTAAAAATATTTCGTACGGCATTTGAGATAAGATCTTGAACGTTTGGCGCTAGGCACTCACCTAATTGCTAACGGGGAACTAGGATAGTATCCTATATCAATTTTATAAGTTGCCGTTTTACGATATTCCTCTTTTATATCCCGATATCCAATACTGCTGGATTTTATGTCGCTACGCAAGCAACGCTATACTTTTATGAGTCGTTACCGAGTGTCGATGGTACAGTTATCGTTATGTACCTACCACGTATTAAGTTTAATAGCCAATGTCCCGATTGGCTGGCCTGATTTCGTAATAACTTGATTTAATACGTCTTTGAATACGCCTATCCAAGTACATTTCGGGATGAGACGAATTTGAAAACAAACGCGACTTTTTCGCTAGTATATCTCCGACTAATTGTGAGCGTAATATAACCTCTGCACCTTCGGGACGAAATCTACACAAATAAATAAAATAGATTGTAAGTGCGATAAGAAGTCTGAAATGTGGAAAAGCTGCGGGAATAGATGGGATTACGGCTGAGATGATCAAGTACGGTGGACCAGCGGTCTGGGACGTCATCTATTTGCTATGCAATCTTTGCTGGGAAAAGGGTGATGTTCCGGACGACTGGAGGCGAGCAGTCATCGTGCCCTTCTATAAAGGAAAGGGATCACGATTGGACTGCTCAAACTACAGAGCCATCAGCTTGGTCAGCTTAGCTAGTAAAGTGTATACGAAGATCCTGACGATAAGAATGCAAGAGCGATCCGAAAGATTTCTCTGGGAATCCCAAGGTGGATTTAGACCAGGAAGAGGATGTATGGATCAAACCTTCTTGCTTCGCGGAATCGCGGAAAAGTTTTTGGATATTAACCAAAGGGTTTTCTGCGCTTTCGTCGACTTAGAGAAGGCATTCGATAGAGTCGTACGAAAGGAACTCTGGGACGTGTTGCCTGGATATGGAGGGAGCAGTTCCCTACTGCATGCCGTGAAATCACTCTATAGTGATAGCGGGGCGTGCGTTAGGGTTAATGGTGAGATGTCACCCTGGTTTGATGTGAAGTCGGGGGTCAAACAAGGGTGTATCATGTCTGCCTGGCTGTTCATTATATATCTAGATAACCGTCTGAGAGCACTAAGAACGAACGGATGTGGAGTGAAAATGGGAAACTTAGTGGTCAACTGCCTATTATACGCCGATGACGCGGTTTTACTGGCGTCATCAGAGGGCGAACTGCAGTCACTAGTTACCATAATGAAAGTAGAATGTGAAAAGAAGGGGCTGCGCCCAAACGCTGGCAAGACTAAGGTTCTGGTATTCGAAAGAGATGAACAAGTGACCGAGTGTGCTATATCGGTAAATGGGCAAATTCTAGAGCAAGTGAATGAATTTGTATATCTTGGAAGCATGTTCACACGAGATGGAAAGTATGAAAAGATATTGAAAGAAGGATAACTGCCGGAAATAAGGTGAATGGAGCCATGTCGGCGTTGATGGGCAGTAAAAGTCTGAGCAAGAATGCTCGAGTTGCTGTCCACAACGCGATATTGGTACCTACCTTATTGTATGGCAGCGAATCCTGGGTATGTCAGAGGAAGCATGAAAATAGCTTGAATGCAGTCGAGATGCGATCTCTTCGAAAAATGTGCGGCGTAACGATATTAGATCGAATCCGCAATGAAGAGATTCGCAAATCAACTGGCGTGAATGAGGGCGTGATTGTAAAGATGAAGAAAGGCATGTTACGTTGGTTTGGACACATAGAAAGGATGAGTGAAGAAAGATTGACGAAACAGATATACAATGCAAAAGTGTGTGCAAGAAGAGGCAGAGGAAGGCCACGTTCCAACTACCTGGATCAAATAGATCGGACTCTGAAGGACGGGAACGTTAAGAGTACTCGAAACCGACGAGCATGTATGAAGAGACTGATGAATGTGGACGAAGCGAAAGAGGTCTGTAAGTCTAGAGAGAACTGGCGCTCTATACTCTCTGCCTACCCCGTTAGGGACTTGGCGTGATGATATGATGATGATGATGATAAATAAAATTGGAGTGTCTGTTTCTAATATTAAAAAAACCCGCTTTTTACTAAATGCATATGGATATACACGGTACATATAGCAAAAGCACATTTTTAAAATGTTTTGCTGTCTGTCTGTTTGTTCCGACTAATCTCTGAAACTGCTGGAGCGATTTTGGCGGGACTTTCACTGGCAGATGGCCGATGTAATAAGGAGTAACTTAGGCTACTTTCATTATAAGAAATAGAACAATAAATTTTTAGTTAAATTCCACGCCGACGAAGTCGCGGTCTCAGCTAGTTTCAAATAAAAAAACTAAACGCCCATCTCTTTTGGAAACACTTCAACAGAAACTAACAGAATACGTTAGCTTCCAAGGAATCTATTAGCTATATGGTAATGTAAGGTTCCGATGTGACTGGAATACGCTCCGAACTATGGGATTAACTTGAGAAGTCGATCAAACAGGGATTGGGCCACTTGGCCTTCAAGATCCTTTGGGTGGTCGGGGTTATCCAAGCAAATTGAAAATTTGTTTTTGTTTATTCAATCCTCAGGTGGAATTGGATGGATTCGCAAGGGTCGTTGAAGAGATTTGCATTTCTTGATGTCTTTACTTGCATAGAAAATACTTCCCATCAGAAAAATCGAAGCACCTTGCAAGTTTATGTTTTGTTAGGATAGAACTTGCAATGTTAGCGTTGCATGTGACTGCTCAAACGTAATTTCTACGACTTTTAACATATTTTTTTGTCACAGTATAAATATTTCATATTTACATAAGCTCCTTGGGGAGGGGAGAAGTATTATTATATTGTTTTGGCAACCGAGGATTTAGACCTTATAGGCCTACCAACACAATATAACTCTCCGAACACAGAGTGGCAAGTGCACAAGTGATACTTCGGTATCGTGAGCGTGAATAGGATAAAAAAATACATAGAGTCGGCAGGGAGTGTCGAGCGCTAGTTTTTTCTAAGTTTACTTACATACCTCTTTCCCTTCGTCTATATTCATCAGACTCTTCATGCATACAATATGTAACTTTTGTCCCTATTAACTTTTTTCCACCACACGGGTGGCAAACAAGCATGCGGTCCGCCTGATGGTAAGCGGTTACCGCCGCCTATGGACGCTTGCAGCACCAGGGGTTATTACTCGCGCGTTGCCGACCCTGCAGGAATCTTGCAACTAGTTGTCTGGATAGCTACAAGATTTTGATTTGTTTAGATTCCCAACATCTGTGATTGTTTGTACTAAGCCACCCTCCATCCTCCAATGAGTATTTATCTATCTGCACCGATTTTACCACAGTTACAAACATTTATAACTATTTTCACTTGTTAATCTCTCATCTTTAAGTGTTGACAGTTGCTCCCTCTACCAAATGTTCAAACGCCACCGGACATACGCCATTCCTTCCACGTAAATGTCCGTCGGCAGAACGTTTCATAAACAAATCGTGTTCATATATTTTGTTAACTATATCTCCATTCGGTCCCGGCCACTGTTTGTTTCCCCACAATCAATATTAACATCACCGACCTTGACATAAAGTCGCAGTTTGATTACTCTCCTGAAATTGGGCTGTGGGCTCAGCCAACTTATGACTTCAGATGGGCTGAGCTGTGTCATTGTAATTTGGGGTTTACTGGTTGTGTTTAAGAGGTAAATTAGTTTGTCCGCGCTTAGCTGGTTATTTTGTTGTCCGTGCCTGTTTGCACAATGACAGACAAGAAACAACGTTGGTATATAAACTGTTTTTTTAAGTTTTTGGTTCGTTAATCTATCGGTACTCGCTGTATCGGCTTTGTAATGTTGAGTTTGTTCAAAAGTTAAAATGAACCTACTTTACTTTACTACGCCACATTAAATTACCAATGAATTTTCTTTACTTGAGTACAGTGGCTAGTACAAGACGAACTTTTGCTTTGCAGTGAAGGAAACCATCGAGGAGTAACCTGCATACGTTTGAGTAGAAATTCACTGGCGTATGTATAGTCGTGCTGGAGAAATGCCATTAGAAAAAATATCCTCACGCCTTCCCATAAGGGTCCCCGAAGGGGTAAGCAGAGGTGTATAGGTAACACCCACACACCCACTTTCCGCTGAAGATATATATATTTTAGTTGCCAACGTGACAGATGGCGATTCCATCGCCGTTACTATATATAACTACTATACTATGATAGAAAAAAAAATCTCCGGCGAAAAGTAGATTTGTGGGTATGATCTATCTACTACAATTTCTATTTGAGGGGGTCGCGGGATGCGGAGAGTATGGCCCGTGTCAAATAATTGTAGTGTGCGTGGACTCATAGGCAATCAGTGTGAACCGATAATACGCAAACATTAGTGGAAGGTTGCACACCTACACTATAGGGAAGAATAGTTGGCGCGTATTCGTGGATGGCACTATCTATACAAACTTTCACACTTATGATATTATTATAGAAAATCCATTTAAGTGGCGATCTGACGATACGTAATGACTAATTATATGTATAGCCGAGAAAGGGTTGGCTATTACTTGATAATCTAAGTGAAAGGAATTTCACCATACTTAAACCTTCTAAAACTCACTACACACGAACACACTAAAGAACAGCATCAAATATATATATACCTACTTCACGAGATACGTACTGTTATTCTGCGCCTCGCGGTTACATCCGCGTAAAATTCATGAAGATTTTATTTAGGAACTAGTTGTCCCGCCCAGCTTCGCTTGGGCTAAAAGCCACGAACACTGTGGCGCCACCTATCGGGTCCAATTGTGAGTCTAAAACATTCTCGAATCTACCTGAAGACACAGAAAATCGGTCCGGTCCACCCGGTGACGATTCTATGAAGGCACGCAGACAAACATTCATTTTTATATATTAGAAGATGAACCATTTGTTAATCATACATATCATCACGCCGAGTCCCTAACGGGGTAGGCAGAGCGTACCCATAGAGCGCCAGTTCTCTCTAGACTTACATACCTCTTTCGCTTCATCCAAATTCATCAGTCTCTTCATACATGCTCATCGGTTCCGTGTACTCCATTTGTTAATCCAGCTAATAATATACATGTACACATACGTATGTGCCAGATTCCATTCAATTCCATACAGTATTTCGTGAAAACGGAATTAATATCCTCACGTCCTCCTATGTGATAAATGTGAGGTAAATAGAGGTCCCAACAACATTAGTAAATACATTATATTATATACATTTCCCTTTTTGTCTAAAAGGGAACAAAAAGGCACTCGGCTAGTACTTGGAAAAAGTACGATATAAGCGCGGTATCCTACCGGAAGTCGGGCGGCGGAAGTCGCTAGGCTTCCCGGATGCTCTGGAGGGCTCTCGGGGCGGGTCCAAATTGTATTTAATCACAGTATATTGCGACCTCAGAGGTTACCCAGTAAAAATCGGGCCGCCCTTAGTGCAGACTGAAATTATAATTAAGCGGTTCGGGAATTTTGGTGCGCGGTCACCCAACATGCTTAACATCGAGGCATTAAAAAGGTAAAAAAACATGACCCACGAATATTATAAATACACTAGCTGACCCAGCAAACGTTGTTTTGAAATTAGTCGTGCTACGCCTTTGAATTTCTTCTCAGACGTATGCAGGCTTCCTCTCGATGTTTTCCTTCGCCGTAAAGCTCGTGGTAATATAATCGCTTTAATAATAATAATGTTCGTTAAAAAAAACTGTTTAACAATGTGTAGTTGGGTGCACCCTTTTAGGTATAAACAGAGAGAGACCTGTGACAAGGTGCTCCGCTCTTCCTTATCGGAGTTTTACAATTATATTGAATACAACATACTAGTAAAAACAGGATTATTTGACTCACCTTTGCCTACCCTTCGGGAGCCTTTGGTAAAGTGAAGATATATAATATCTGAAAGAACCGTCTCGACGTAATACTGAGAAAGCGCTAAACGGCCAACCTTCGAATGCCGGTCCCTAAAGACCCTTTTTCATTGACTCCCTCACAAAAATTTCCAAGACCTAATTTAGAAGTACTGGCCCAAGTTAAGTACTTAAGTAGCTACAGTAAAAACTTTTTCCCAAAGGCTCGTAGTTGGACACTTGCGGTCGAGTAAAGCTAAGAGCAAACGTCACTGTATCAGGAGTGTATTCATATTGAACTTATTTAAACTGGCACTGTATCTCCTCTGCCTACCCCGTTAGGGACATGGCGAGATGAAACTTACATAATATGTAGCGAATACTTTTTAAACTATTTTTATCATGGTGTTTGTGCCTGTGGTGGACTAATCACTGTAGGTACATAGTTTCAGAAAAAAACATTGTTACAGTCGAACTTGCAATCCATGTGTTGCAGGCAACTATTCGAACCAGTCGGCCACTACGGCTCTTTGATAGAAATATACATAAATATTTGTATTAAAATATAAATGAAAGTATGTAATATGTAACAGCCAAACGTAGGTAATAGTAACGAGTCGTGCTTGAGTAACGGCGATGGACTCGCCGAAAATATATCTCTGGCGGAAAGTGGGTGTGGGTTACTACCTATACACCTCTGCCAACCCCTTCGGGGACCCTTAAGGGAAGGCGTGAGGAATATTATTAACATGCCGCTAATTCGCATAAGCGGCGGTATGTCCCTCATGATGTCACGTCACTTAATCTATAAAGCTGAAAACAAAATATATTTTATTTATTATTTTTGTTTACAACTACCGACGCTAAATCCACAGCGCAAGCAGATCTATCACTAGCATACACAGCGCCCCTGGCGACGAGCCAACGAAACTATTTCAAAGTGTTCGAATCAACCCCGTTAATAGTTTTACAGTCGGCGAGTGTGGTTCCAGCTTTGTAATTAATACCCGACTGAGAAAAGGCGAACGATTCAAATGTCGAAATGACATCTTACTCCTACACTTTTGAAATACGTCGGATTTTAAATAGAACTATCGTTCCACATAAAACGTTCTTTTTTTAAAAACTTCACCCGTATTTTGTCATCTATGACATGTTTGTATGTATTTGACAGTTAACGAGTTCGTATGATTTAGAGATTCTAAAATATTTTGATGTTCGTCGAGTTGATTTATAAATAATACATTTTATGCTGTACTTAATTATAAAGTCATAATTGTAACACGTTATTAATAAAATAACATGTTATATTTGTATTTAAAATTCAATTAATCGCGACATTTTAGTGTCGTAACTTTGTAACAAGATAATAGTTTCGTCTCTTCATTCGTTTGTCGACGGATGCCATTACTTGACAATCGCTTGCTAATTCTATTGAGAATGAGATAATTACGAACGGAAACCTTTAAAATGTGTTCTCGAGCACACAATTTACTTCTTAACATCTTCTTGTTAATGCCAAGTCCAAAGTTGCTTTCTATACACGAAATTACAAAATACTTACGGAAGAACTTCGAACATCTATAAAATACACAATAATTTTAAGTACTATATCAAATCGATCGAACACTTAAAGATGGTGACGTGAAGAGTACTCAAAACTGACGAGCATGTATGAAGGAACTGATGAATATGAGTGAGGCGAAAGAACTATACGAGAGTGAGAACTGATGCTTAATTCTCTCTGCTTGCCTGTTAGGCGATCGGCACGATATCATATGTGAGTAAATACAATACTGCATGTTTATTTTATCGGCCGAAACAGTGGAGTTAATATTTTGGCACTAAGCATATTTTCCCTGCCACGACTCATATGCAGGATTTATCATACGACATGTTATGTAGGTACATTATGATATGTGGGGGGAGAGGACGAAACGCAAACGAACTGTTCTAATTCACATTTCAAAAAAAGAACAGAAAATAACCGTCATTCCTTTTTCAAAATTCAAATTCCAATCAATTAGCAAACATGGGGGTACGTGTAAAAACGTGACGTAAGAGAATGCAGTTATCTTTTAATGAGTGGGGTGGATGAACTTTGTAGAGGGAATTTTGCAACCGCAGTGTAGTACGTCTTTGCCTCTTGTAGTGCTATTAGGGCTGGGATAAATGCGTTTTTATCCAACTCCTGCAGAAAGATAGGTTATAATTATCCCTGGCAACTTCTTGTAATAATAATATTATAAATGCGAAAGTTTTTAAAGTTGTTTGTTCCTCTTTCACGCAAAAAATACTGAACGGAATTGGATGAAATGTGGCACAGAGATAGATTATCAGCTGAGGTATGAAATCCGTTCAGCCGTTCCGACGTGACTCAGTACATTCACACAAACCTTCGAATTTTTTAGATAACTTGCGGATACATACATATACGCTAGAAAAACATTGCATATATTATTTAAGTAGTCTTGGACCGTCTTCGCATTATTTACTTTCAAATAATAATATTTATTTGGCAAAATACATATAAAGGAACGAAGTGGCAAAAGAACGATGATACACCTGCAGAAGTATAAACTGCGATGTGTGTGAAATGAAACCGGTTTGGGGCGGATCGTTTGGATAGCTTCAAAGGTTAATATATATATGCATATATACATTGATGGCCGAGCTAAAAGTATATTAATATGACTATCATTATTTTAATAATAAAATGAATAGAATATAATTTCGTCTTTAAATTGATTTGTCTACCTCCGGCCCGGAGCCTACCTTTTCTTCATAATATCAAAAGAAAACCGCCCACCGTTACTTACTAAGAAAATATTAAGTATATTGGCACAAAAACTTCTTTGTATTGATGAATGAAAAAGAAAAATAATTTTTTTATTTGATTTAAATAAAGAACGGTATGTTCTCTTTTTAAAAATAGGTGATAATAATAAACTGTATATATAAATAAACGTATTATAGTGTACAAGCTTATGCCCGCGGCTTCGCCCGCGTGGAGTTCGAAAAAGTAGTTTCGGAAATTTTCCTGCTAGAATCGGTTCAGCCACTATGCCGTTAAAGAGCATCATATAAGAACAGTATAATATAAGAACTTTGAATTTTTCAGGATAAAAAAAGTAGCCTATGTCCTATTCCTAGGTATAAGCTATCACCATTTCAACTTTCAGCCAAATCGGTTCAGCCGTTTGGCCGTGAAAGAACCGCAAACATCCAAACTTACAAACTTTCACATTTATAATATTAGTAAGATAGATTCCATCAAGGTGTCATTAAGGTCAACTTTCTTGCACTTGAAAATCTACCTAATGCGTACTTTAACATACAGTATAATTTAGCCTGAGTTTTCTTTAATATGTTAAAACGTCAGCAAGAAAAGTAGCTTTTCCACTGGCGAGTCTGTTATGTAAAATCTCTAATCTTCTTCTGTGCGTTTGTATGTGACTTAACTCCTCCGCAAAGGCTGGACCAATTTTGTTTTTTTTTTCTTGTGTGTTCAAGTGGATTCGAGAATGTTTTAGATTCATAATTGTATCCTATAGTTGTTGCTGCGATCTTATTCAGGTACATATTTTTTTTTTTTACCCAAAGAAGGTAAATGCTAGTACTTATATACCTATATGATATACTGAAGTTTAAGACCTGAACATATTTTTTTAATTATTGTTTCAAAGGTCCGCAAAAATTCAATTCAATCTTCCATGATCGCCCTTGTAAAATTTGCTGTAAAATTTAAAATTTTTTAAATAGTACATAAGTTTAATGTTTGTTAAATTTTAATTTTTCTTCGAGTATAATTATATAATAAGTATCTGTAAATGTAAATATTTTAAATGTAAGTGTTTTGGCTCAGGGCTGTTAACTTATGTTTTTATTGAAATAAATAAATAAAAGATCTTTTGCAATCAGCTTATGTCTAATTAAACAAACAGATTGAGTACACATTTAAACATCGAACGCGAATACAAGTCAAACATATCCCTACTATGAACGAGATTCCGAAGCAATCAACACAGCTCCAAATCAATTATCCGGTTTGATCCAGTACACATGTGATAAACCACGCACGTATGCGTACCGAAAAAACACCAAATCCAAACCACTTATCGCACTAAGCCAAATTTAAGTAAAATTCTCGTCGAGTTTGTAAAAATAGCGCGTGCTTCCATTAGGCAGTTGACAACCCTGACGCGATATCTGGAGAGCTTTCATCGACTCTTACAAATCGCTTACGCCCCCTCGCCCCTCACCCCCCCAACACCCCCCGCTCAGCTTCAAGGGGCGACATGCTGGGAAGTGGGGCCAAGCCATCGCACGACAAACTTATGGGTTAGTGTCAATCCAGCAGTTTTTATGGTCTGTGTGTTTTTGGCTCCAAACCGACCTATTCACATCCCCATTCGAAACTTAAAAAGCAACGGATAAAATATAAAAAAGGCAGTTTGTTAGAATGCCTTAATCTCGAGTATTACAAATCCGATTGAAAAAATATTTTTGCATTAGTATTGAGGAAGGCAGAATACATTTCTTTCCACCAGATATATGTTAGGTGCCATATGGCGAGTCCATCGCTGTTACTCAAGCACGACTATAGTTCTCAAGCGTATGCAGGTTTTCTCTCGATGTTTTCCTTCACCGTAAAGCTCGTGTAACTAATCACTGTGCTTAAGTTCAGAAAAACTCATTGGTACAGTCGGGATTCGAACTTGCGATCTTTGTGTCGCAGGCAACTGCTCGAACCACTCGGCCACCACGGCTATTATAAAATATATATGTACATAGATAAAGTTACAAAATCTTACGCGTATAAAACCTTAACTTATGCTTTTACTTAGGCTTCTAGATATGTTTGACACTTTGGTGTCAAGATCGTTAGTCACGATACGTGCACGTATGAAGGCACAAAAGGTCGCGGGATGCGGGGTAAGACCCGACTATTAATTGTAGTGTGCGTGTACACTCATAGGTAATCAGTGTGTACCGATAACACTCAAACTACAAAAACAAAGTTAGTGGAACGTTGCATACTTACATAAGGAAGAATAGTGGGGTGCGTCTTCGTGGATGGCACTATCTATATTATAATATTTTAACCTCTAAATAGAGCTCCAATTCCCAACATTTGATTTTATGAGATAGTTTGTGAGGAATTGTATGAATTAAACAAAACTGCCGGTCACTGCCAGTTTTATACAAAATACCTTAAGGCTAATAGCTATTTGTTCGCTAAAAGCCATGAAACAAGGTGCGACGTACTTCAAGACTAATATTTTGATGGAATTTTAAGGCGCCTATTTCCGTCGGTGCGCGTTTCAAGAGCTTTCCATCAATTGGAGCTTTTAAGTGTATCAGCATTATGGAATTATGTCCCTTAAAATGCTTCCGGACTCTAATCAAAATGGCTATTTTGTTATTATTTCTTTACTTTGTATAATGAAAGGAGTTTTTATATCATATACTAGCTGTCCGTTCCGGCTTCGCACGGGTGGACATAAGATTTTTTTTATAAAAGAAAATATACCCTATATCACTCAGGGTGAATGTAGCAAGGCTGAATGATGAAATAATGAAATAAGCTGAATGATTTTTCAAATCGGTCCAGTACTTTCGGGGCCCATTCAATACAAACAATCAAATCTTTCCTCTTTACAATATTATATTAGTATAGCAGGAATGTATACTAATATATATATATTATACCACATGCGTGGCAAACAAGCATGCGGTCCGCCTGTTGGTATGCGGTTACCGCCGCCTATGGACGCTTGCAACACCAGGGGTATCACCCCTGCCGACCCTGCAGGAATATTTTCACACCCTTCTTGAAGAACTCCATGCTGTACTATAATATTATATTAGTATACATTCAGTATAATTACTTATATATTCATATTGCTGAGAAGCACAGTTTGTGTTTATTTCAATGCGTTAATCGGAGGCACTACTAATCCGATCGAAAAAAATGTTGCTCTATACACAATAGTACTTTAAAAATGTTGCTCTATACGCAATAGTACTTTAAATATTTATGTTATAATTGAACTAGTACTACTGTGGTTATTAATTAAATGAATATTTATTTGATAAAAAATTTCATATTTGTAACCGGACTGTACCACCGCGAGGTTTACGGTGAAGGAACCGATTTTAAAGTTTAAATTTGTGTGAGGAGAAACGGCTATACTTTATTATATCTTTTGCGAAACAAGGTGTTGTTACACCTCTGCCTGTATCTTCGAGTAGCCATGTAGCAGGGCTTGGATTTCAATTGCATTGAGAGCATATTTTTTCGATTACATTGTCCTCCATGTTTTTGTTTCCTGAATTTCAATATTTCATCCAGTCTTCGAAATTTTCTTATATGAGTATACAGGAAATAACTTAAAAAAATTGTGTACATAGATAGCGCACATGCGCCCATTTTACCTACAGCACTTAGCAAATTACTCTCTCGACACAATAACGTATTGTGCGAGGTTCGATTTTTT
The DNA here is from genome assembly GCA_016069955.1 of Drepana arcuata. Lineage (NCBI taxonomy): Eukaryota > Metazoa > Arthropoda > Insecta > Lepidoptera > Drepanidae > Drepana > Drepana arcuata. Next base: position 1,614 of record JACCPG010010885.1, on the reverse strand, counting down.
ATTCAACAACATTGCTCGGAACTAAAGTCTGTTTTATGAGCGTTGCTCTCAATATTAAGAGTCCTTTTTGTTATTTACATTCGCTAGTGATAATTCTGTACCAGTGCCAACGTGACAGACGGTGAGTCGATTCTCAAGCACGACTATACATGTGTTTGAACTTCTTCTCAAAAGAATTATAGGTTTGTTAAATCAGGCTATCCTTATATCAAACTGTACCTATCTATATCTATACAGCCAGCAGGTTTGTACGTGGAGAGTAACAGACTTATTACCAATCACGTTTTAAGGTGTCGACAGAGAGAGTACTGCCATTTCTATCTACTCATACAGTACGCTTTCACTTCAAACACGTTTATCAGTCTTTTCATACATGTTCAATTCACATTTATAATAGGTTTATTTATTCTAAAGAACGGAAATAAATGGTTAATGTGATAAGCGGCTATTTTCCGCAGCTAATGACGTCATACAAATTAGACTTCTTATAGCGTGAACGCTAACAGACAGGGATTTTGTTTAGAATACACGATTTATTGTAATATGTAGTGAATGCAATCAATAATGTATTGTTTGAGCATGTTCATGCCACACCTCCTAAGTAAACATTGTAAACAAATCATCGAGCCTTGTTTGTGCTAAGTAAATTTTTCACGTGTACAGTCAGTCACAATAATACGCCAACTTTGAATTTCATTTTAAAAAATAATAATAAAATACATATTAAGAATTTTGTAAGTTCAGTAGTCAAATCTAGTCCTGAAATTAGGCTATTCCACGCTCTTTTCTCTCTGTCTACCCCGTTAGGAACACGGCGTGGTATGTATGTATGTTTGTTATTTTTATACGTCAAAAGAGACACATTCTGCCTACCCCGTAAGGGACTTGGCGTAATGATATGTATGTATGTATGTAAAAGAGACATTCGATCTACGTGCACTATATTTAGTATTAAATGAAAAAGAGAAAGAGGTCGGGGTAGTCTATGGAACTGTGGGTGATTTTGTGCGAATATAAAGCTCAAAATATTTAGGTCGTTTCGTTTTGACAGTTTAAAGATAACAATCATTAGTAGATTTTCTTCTGGAATAACATATTTGTTAAGCCAGCGTATAATTTTACTCTGTGCCAAATTGCATCCAATTCCGCTCAGTAAGCAACTGTTATATTAGTCACCCTGTATTCGAGGCCCAGTGTACGCGAGGCGGGACCAAGCCATAATCCTCAATCTAGTAGGCAAACAGACGTGTTTGCTCACCCGGCCTGACCCGCGGCCCTACAGCCTCCATTTTTGTACAAAGCAATTGATAAGTTGCTTAATCCCGTGTACCTTTGTGTGATGTTGCAATGATTATATATACAGGTTGTTGGTTTAATTATCATTAAATTTCCTTCGGTGAAGGAAAACATCGAGAGGAAAACTGCATATATCTGAGAAGAAATTCAAAGGCGGATGTATAGTCTTGCTTGAGTAACGTCGATGGACTCGCCATCTGTCATGTTGGCACCTAAAATATATCTCTGGCGGAAAGTAGGTATGTGGTCTACTACCTATACACCTCTGCCTACCCCGAACCCTTGTGGGAAGGCGTGAAGATATATTATTATTATAAA
>JACCPG010010878.1:0-32920 GCA_016069955.1 Drepana arcuata | reverse complement strand
ATATATATATATATATATATCGAGTACATGACGATTGCAAGGCGCCCTTGCACCCACAGTCCTCACCATCGAGCAATCATTGTAGCTAACATTGTTAGCCAGCCCAGAGCCGACGCGAAGGGATGTTGCCCAACCGCTATTTTAGCCAACTGTGAACTACATACGAGCTTTGATGGAGTTAGTTTAAATTGCAATGATAATTACTTTATTAAAGCCGCTATTTCAGTAGATATTTTCTCTATTTATTACCTGTTGTGTCTGCCTAATTTCATCCGATTCCGCTCAGTCGTTCTGGCGTGGTTGAGTAACAAACATCCCTACAAACCATCACATTTATAATATTATTATTGAGTTATATACTATAACTAGGGAATATTCTTAACAAATTAGGAAACTTAAGGTTTATTTATACTACTATACAAATAAACATAAGGTAAACTAATACTTAAGGTGGCAAGCAAACATGCGGCCGGCTTGATGGTAAGCGGGTGCCACCAGGGCTATCGCGCGCTGCCGACCCTCTTCACGGAATATTTTCATACCCTTCTTGAAGAACTCCATAACTCTTCATCATACATCACATATAAAGCCGTGGTGGCCGAGTGGTTCGAGCAGTTGCCTGCGACGCAAAGGTCGCAAGTTCGAATCCCGACTGTACCAACGAGTTTTTTTGAACTTAAGTTCAGTGATTAGTCACACCACGAGCTTTACGGTGAAGGAAAACATCGAGAGGAAACCTGCATACGTCTGAGAAGAAATTCCAAAGGCGGATGTAAATAGTCGTGCTTGAGTAACGGCGTTGGACTCGCCATCTGTCACGTTGGTACCTAATATACCTCTGGCGGAAAGTGCGTGTGTGGGTATTACCTATACTCACCTGCCTACCCCTTCGGGGACCCTTATGGGAAGTCATGAGGATATATTATTTTATAAAGAGTCCCTCACGGGGTAGGCAGAGAGAGAAGAGCGCCAGTTCCCTCTAGATTTACATACCTCCTTCGCTGCGATTGAAAAGTCATTCTAAGACCCATGAACATGTTCCTGCAATCTCTGGAAGGTCCTGTGATTGTCTCTCAACCATGTGGACAGAGAGTGTAGACCGCCAGTTCTCTCTATCTAAGCTTACTGACCTTTTTGCATCATCAGCATTCATCAACATCAACATTGATCTTAGTTATTGTTTATCTCTAATATGGACAGAACTGGCGCTATTCTCTCTACGTGTGAGATAAAGGATCGCATTATGAAAATTATATTTTATTTTAGAGATATAGAAAACCGTTTTAATTAATACGATACCAATTCGTTACAGTTATCACAGTTATATATATAACATTTGCATATATCTTCTAGCTAATGGCACACGTCTTTCTAGCTCATCAAATCACTGCAAGAATTAATCAATTTTCAAATAATCAAATCTTGACCACCCATATATATGGTTAACAAAAAATAATAACAGTTCGAAATTTCGAATATGTATTACGGTCCATCCAATTATGTCCCCGGCGCGACCGACAAATACCTTTAGAGCCTTGTACATCACCGGTTCGGCTGGTGGTGTAATCCGACTGTGTGGATGAAACTGCGCATTGGATGTATAACGGCGAACGAACGTCACAAGCTATATGTATATGTAGAAGGTATAACATGTAGAGGTTGCTTCGAATAGCACCATGATCAAGCCAAAATATACAAAATTTTATTCGAATCCATATAAATATTTACTATATAACCGCAGGAGGCAGGGTTACCCTAAATTTCAGCTGACTTTCGGTTATGCCCTTTTGACAATACCAAATGGGAATTATTAAAAGCCTATTGATATGACATGACTGATGTGCTGGCATCACAATATACAGCGGAACAAAACGTGAAATATAGCATTAATTAACTATGATGGGATACCCAAATTACCTTATAGTTAGCTGTACATTCGTTATTGGCTCTTCATTTACAACGCATGTGGCTACTCTCCGAATTTGCCTAAGGCACAACAGCGGCGCATGCGCAACCTACTAACCTCCATTATTAAAAGTAAAAAAAAAGTATTATCTTTGAAGTCCGTAACATAAAATCCTTCATATATGGGATTACCGCCGAAGTCATAAAATTCTTCGAGAAAATGACACCGCATTGGCAATACTAAGATAAACCTTAAATTTATGTCACAAAGATACAGTTCAGGTTAACTTGAGCGCATCTCCACATCTCCGCATTTCTAATTGACTCACATTTATTTGAGACTAGCGATCCACCCCGGCTTCGCACGGATGGACTTAATTTTCCTATGTGCCTATGCCTATGTCGCTCAGGGTAAATGTAGCTTTCTAATGGTGAAAGAATTTTTCAAATCGGTCCAGTACTTTTTGAGCCAAATCGTTACAAACATACTTACATACAAATCTTAATAATATATATAAATAATATATCCTCACGCCTTCCCACAAGGGTCCCCGAAGGGGTAGGCAGAGGTGTATAGGTGCCAACGTGACAGATGGCGAGCCCATCGCCGTTACTCCAGCACAACTATACATACGCCTTTGAATTTCTTCTCAGACGTATGCAGGTTTCCTCTCGATGTTTTCCTTCACCGTAAAGCTCGTGGTGTGACTAATCACTGTACTTAAGTTCAGAAAAAACTCATTGGTACAGTCGGGATTCGAACTTGCGACCTTTGCTTCGCAGGCAACTGCTCGAACCACTCGGCCACCACGGCTTCTAAGTAATATCTTTATAATAGGTATAATAACACGGGGTTTTGTAGAAATTCTAATGTGACACATCACATACATACATATTATCTAGACAAGCCTCGCACGGGGTTGGCAGACATAGTAGAGCGCCAGTTCTCTTCAGGTTTACAAAACATTTTCTCATCAACCACATTCATCAGTCTTCATACACGCTCGCCGGTTTCGTGTGCTCTCGACGTTCCCATCGTTGAGTGTCCGGTCGATTTGATCTAGTTAGTTGGAACGTAGCATCTTTCTGCCACTTCTTAAGCACATACATGCGTCTTTGAGGTTTCCTCTCTAAGTTTTTCCTTCACCGTAAAGCTCGTGGGGTAATTAATCTTTATTTTAATCATTCGTTAGCTTTTCCGGCTATTTTTTTCATGGAAGAAGTGCTTGAAGTTAACTTGAATTGGCAAAATTAAAACTACTTTGGTTTCCTGTGGTTTACGGTAAGGGAAAACATCTAGAGGTGAGGTAAGGTACAAATTCAAAGATGTATGTACCTATGCCTGAGAATGCGTATTTGTCATGTTGGCACAGACTCGCCATCCCGTTGGCACCTAACTTATATCCGGCGAAAAGTGGGTGTGTAGGTATTATATACAGTATCTCCCTCTGTCTACCCGTTCGTGATTCCTTTTGTGAAGGCGTGAAGATATAACAATTTTTAAAAACAAACTTTGTCATAATATAGTCCGTTCCTGAAAGCAGTCGTTATCAGCTAAAAGCTTTTCCAAGCACTCTTATAAATTACTTTTAGATAATTTACCATTAGTAAGGCTTTTAAAAAGATGCTTGTGTCAACAGGCTGCGATAACGTTTCTATAAAAAGCAGAAATGCGACCTCGTCTTGACTTTGGGTTCCGTATTCTTATAAGTATTCTAATATGTATTTGCCCTGCGGTTTTCCTTGCGTGAAAATGTATTTAATTGTTTTTTCTTCATATAAGTACATATATACATATCCTCACGCCGAATCGTTCCAGTACCTACTTTTTAAATCAATTCCTTACAAACATACTTATATACAAATATTTCTTCTTTATAATATTAGTATAAATTCTAGGTAGGTATTCACAGAACAATAAGTTTTTCTTGCGAGTGGTTAAATGTTCAAATTATATTTCATTAACATAAATAATAAACAGATTTCCAATATCCATACACAGTTAATGAAATGCAAATTACATGTAGAGAGATTCCACGAACACGTAAGCAATTGAGGCAGTGGGACGGTGACCCGCGGTCCAGTTCTAGGTTCAAGTTGAAGGTTGGCCCCGCATAACGGGCTTCGGATACGGGTTTTCCTTCGGAGAAACTCTGCATTTTAGAGCAGGTTGATTAATCTTTACTGCAGGCAGTATACTAAAATATTAATGACACTTTCCTATACAGTAAGTAGGACTTCAATATTGTACACATTACTTTATACTGGTTATTTTCCGCAACTTCTCTCGTATGAATATAGATTTGTCCACTTATTCGGGTTGCAGTACGTAAATTTATATATATATATATATATATAAAAATGAATCACCGAAATGTTTTTACGCACATAACTTCCAAACGACTGCACCAAATTGGATTATGTATCCTTTATTGTCAGGAGAAGGTATAAAAAATATATATACCTAATATATATATATATATATATATATAATATTTCTTCGTATGTGTGTATGCCGCTGAAATCCTCCTAAACGGCTGGACCGATTTTAATGAAATTTTCTGTATAACTTCAGGTGGATTCGAGAATGGTTTAAGATCACAGTTAGACCCGATAGGTGGTGCTGCGATCGCTGGGCGTGACAGCTAGTAATAAATAAATTCGTTTAAACAATTCCACACAAATTGACATAGCGCCAAATTAAGCAAAGCTTGTGTGGACAACGACATATTTACTTATATATACCTATATGTATAGATACTAGATCTAAGAAAAACTTAATTTCCTGCAACACGATAAGTTGCTATTGGGTCAACTCCACTTGAACACACACAAAAAATCATCAAAATCGGTCCAGTCGTTTAGGAGTTCAAAGACTAATACACGGACACAAGAAATATACATACATATCATGACGCCGAGTCCCTAGCAGGGTAGACAGAGAGTATAGAGCCCCCAGTTCTCTAGACGTACCACTTTCGCTTCGTCCACGTTCATCAGTCTCTTCACACATGCTCGCAAGTTTCGAGTTCTCTTGACGTTCCCGTCCTTGAATTTAATATAATGTACATATGTACACAGTTTTGCAACAAAGCTATATTATATTGTATTCTAATATATTATATTATAGTGAAACATTGATAACGCTTGAATACAAATTAACTTACTTATTTTTTCGAGAAAGGACTTTCGCTTCCCTCATTCTGCTATGCCTGGCTTAAGATCTCATATTTCTTTGAGACACCAAGAACATCATAAGCTTAAGAGAATGAGGAAACATCCCAAGAAGAGATAACTGGGGTCAACAACCGACAATAAGCGCAAACATCGGGTTGTTTGCAACAGTACGCTAATGATTGTCCTTGACTTATACGTACGTACGTACGTACGAATACAGTAATATTATGAACTACCAACGCCCCTCTTTTTAATACTTATATACATATATGCATGCATATGTATATATACTGTGTAAGTGTATAGGTATATTATATTCCCGCTGAGGGCAGATATTTGTGTGATGAACGCGAGTTTTTGTTCCTTAGTCTTGGATGTCCTATGTATTTGTGTATATATCTATCTATATAAGTAAATATTTCGTTGTCTAGTTACCATAACACACGCTTTGGGGACTGGGACGTTTGGGACTGGGTCAATTTTTGTGGGTTTGTCCCAAGGTATTTACTTATATTATATAAGTACCTATATATATATATATATATATATATATACTCACACAGAATGTTCCGTTAAACAATAATTATACTTATTACAATCATATCGTTGATCAAAATAATAAGTGAATCTAAATCACTTTCTACGGCATTGAATGCAGGCACTTTCGTTGCCTCCGGGTGTGACTCACTGGGTCACTGGTGAGTCGTGACTCATCTACACAGGTGTGTTTCTACCTGTCTTTGTAATCGGTGTCCATTTTTTGTGAATCTCGTCTCGGCTGAAGCAAAAAGTGTGTACAGTTTTTTGTAAGAATTAATATTTTCTTTGAAACTACCGCGTTGCATGTTTGCATTAGGACTATATACGAAATAGAGAACAGGGTCACAGTCCACTGCGGGCCTATAAGGTTTCCTTCATCCACATTCATACACCATCGTTGTTCTCATCCAAAGCAACATTTATTTAATTTCGTAAGGCTTCTTACACGTTGATCAAGTACAAATATAATTAGACAATAGGCATGCATTGATTTAACTTCACAAAACGTTTTCATATTTAATGTCTTTCTAAGAAAAAAACATATTTATATCCTTACGCCTTCCTAAAAGGGTCCCCAAGGGGTAGGCAGAGGTGTATAGGTAGAACCCACACACCCATTTTCCGCCGTGACAGATGGCGAGTCCGTAGCCGTTACTAGCACGACACGCCTTATGGCAATATAAATACGAATCAGTGTTTAGATACCTACAAGCTAAATACCTCATCACCATTAGTGTCTCTGGTTCCTAGGACCTTTTATTAAGGTGCGAGAGGCATAGCTTGCGCCATTACAGACGTGCTCCTCTGGTAAGGCCCCAGAAGGACTAGGTATAGCCTAAGAGGCCTTCTCACTTTGCATTTAAATAATTTTTAATTTATTTTTTCTTATATCACAAAGGCGGCAAATAATAATGCATATTGTGAGTGAAAGAAGCATAAGTTTTAGGATTGAATAGGTATATAGGTATATCATTTTAGGATTAATTTGTTCTACACTATTCTTGTAGGTTAACCTGTAAGGAATGTTGTAAGTATAATGATAATAAATAAATAATAATAAACGCTTAGGTATCGCTGCCATAACGCTTGCAAAACCTATAGCTAAAAGTTGTATTAAATATACACGTCAGGCAAGAGTACTCGAAACCGACGAGCATGTATGAAGAGACTGATGAATGTGGACGAAGCGAAAGAGGTATGTATGTAAGTCTAGAGAACTTGCGCTCTACACTCTCTTCCTACCCCATTAGGGCTCGGCGTGATATGTACCTATATGTTTGGTTAGTTTGACGACTAAAAGCTTTTTAAATTGAGTTAAATGCTACTGCTCTTGAGGGTCGGAGGCGGCCGACGTCGGCCTAACGGGAAGTGCTCCCCGAGCTTATACCGACCATCATTCAATTTACCCTGAAAGCCCGGCAAAGTTTGTATTACCAAATAGATTGCATTATGCTGTGCGCTTGGTCCTATGCACTCAACGTCACTTAGTTTAAAAGCCCTTTTCCGCTAAAAACGTTTGTAAGTTTCCCTCCATGTTTCCATTCACCGCAAAGCCCGTATGCGACTAATCGCTGTGGGTAAAAACTCATTGGTACAATCGGGGTAATATCGGGGTACTTGCAATATTTATGCTGGTGGCGACTGTTCAAACCACGCGGCCACCGCGTCTTCTATACATATAATAGGTAGCGGTAAAATATATTTGTGAGAGAGTGATAGTATGAAGTCGTTTGTCGCGATGTCTATCAGCTAACCCGCGGGTCACACCACGCTTTCTTGCATCCTAAGATGATAGTCTACATCGCTAACTGTAGTCATTAACGCCGGCTATCGGCAGCATCGCGTTATCGAGTGTGGTTACAGACATGCTGCCGTATCTCGTTTACGTTCTCGTAACATCCTCACGCCTGTTAACAAACAAGCATGCGGTCCGCCTGATGGTAAACGGTTACCACCCCCTATGGACGTTTGCTGTAGGAGTCTTTTCACACTCTTCTTGAATAACTCCATGTTGTACTCTCCATATGTATATATCTCCGTATATCTATATATATATATATCTTCACGCCTTCCCACAAGGGGCCCTGAAGGGCTAGGCAGAGGTGTTTAGATAGTACCCACAGAGCTACATTCCGCTAGAGATATATTCTTAGTGGCAACGTGACTGTGAGCTGCCCTCGGATGAAAAAAGTAAAATTCCTGAAACACGATCGCAGCGCCACATATCGCGTCAAATTGTGAATATAAAACATTCTCGAATCCCTATTATTAATTATTAACGAGATTTGGCATATATTCCTTAATATACCCATTTTTCTGATCATCCTTACAAAACATAAACTAGCAAGGTGTTTCGATTTCTCTGATGAGAAGTAGATAGAGAGATGGTAGCGAATTGTACTTTCCTAGGAAGTGGATCAGGTGGGTGTTGACGGAAACCAATACCTACTCTCGTAACAAGAGCTACCACTTAGTCACAACAAATGAGCGAGTTGGGTAACGCTTAACTAACAAGGAAAGTCGTGACGCGGCCGTGACGAATACTCGACACAAACTAAAAGAGTTGCGGGTGTCAAATGTAGAAAGCTATTGAGGCGAAGTCATCTCTTTGTTTGTCATTGTGGAAATGTGCGGATGGAAAGTTATATGACAGACTTGTCATATTATATAACACACGAGCCGAGACGCCCTGATGGTTCAAGTAGGCTGAAGTTCGAATTCCGTCTGTACCAATGTGTTTTTCTAAGTTAAGGGCAGTTATTAATCACACCACGAGATTTACTTACTAGAGAAAATATCACGAGACAGCCTGAATGCGTTTGAGAAGATTCATAGACGTATAGAGATTGCTTGAGAAATGACGATAGAAACATATCTATGTGTAGCATTGCATAGCAGAGCTCTTTATGTCGTGGTTTCGATTCCCTTGTGTGACGAACATGTGTATTCTTGGATAGGTAAACGCATGTTTCGCATACGCGAATCCCGATTGTACCAATGAGTTTTTCTGAACTTAAGTCATACCACGAGCTTTACGGTGAAGGAAATCATCGAGAGCAAACCTGCATACGTCTGAGAAGCAATTCAAAGGCGTATGTATAGTCGTGCTTGAGTGACGGCCATCTGTCACGATGGCACCTAAAATATATCTCAGGCGGAAAGTGGGTGTGTGGGCAATACGTACATACTTCTGTCTAACTCTTCGAAGACCCTATTTGGGGTGAAAATATATGAAGACAAATTAAAAAAACATATCGCGAGTGGAGTGTAACAATGAGTCACAACTTGTACACACGTCTTGAAATTCTTGTTAAACCTTATTATTTTCAACGCCTCTTTAAATTTGCATTAAAATTTTTGTAAATTTATAAACAGCTACTCGTTAACTCATCATATTTACGAAACCACGTTACGTTTCAGGTATACCGTAAAACTTCTTTGCGTGTTCTGTTACGAGTATACGGTACTTGTTGCGGGCATCAAATAGCTTTAAATATGAACACAAGTCGTTTTAAATATTCCACTTAAATAATACCACATGAATAGTATCAAGTTAACAATGAAATAAGTGTTATTTATGCAAAGCGTATATACAGAAATTTAACTAATTAAGACCCTTTCACTCCGATAGGAGTGTGTAACGGAACGTCACTATTTGTCTAGTGTCATAGGTGACATGTGAATAGACGTTAATTTTTGAAAATTCATCTCTAACTTAGTTGAAAGACCACGTTCCAAATACCTAGAATCACTGATTGAACAATGGAGGAAAAATGTGTGGGGGTAAAAGTAGTAGAATATTTTTTTATGTTTCATGTTTAAACCCCAGTGGTCAGTAGTAAAATGAGTAGATATAAAGTTTTACCATTACACATAGTTTCTCAGACGTACAATCAATCAATTGTTACGTCTTTAGAATAATTTAAATTAATGTTATGAAGTGAAAATAGTTTACGAACAATCAAATCTATCCTCTACCATATAAGTGTAGAGAAACGTCAAAGAATTTGTCTATGGTCCAGCTGACATTCTCGGGTCCGTGACCAATGAGTATATATAATATAACTGCCTACATGGCGCGCGCAAGCATCATTAATGCTTATCACAAATCGTTCCGCGTTTGTCGCGAGCACGTCTGCCGATCCTCTTAATTATATTTCCTGACGAATATACATTAAACGGTTCGAGCTATTACAGACAAAGCACACGATACAGATAGCTATATATGCTTACAAACAAAACGTTTAGTAACTTTATGTCTGCATGTCTTCCATTTTTAAAGTCCATCGCCATTACTCAACCACGCGTAGGTAGCAGCACCCATACTTTCCGCCAGAGATTGATATATATTATATTAATGTATATACTTAAATGATACTGTTTGATTGAAATATAACTCGCGTTACTCCGTGACAATGTAGCTTTCCACAAATGAAGATATTTTTAAATAAGTCAGGTATTTTTTATTTTTGAAAACAAAATGGCAAGCGATCAAATCGTTCCTCCCGTATGGAGAGTTGAAAAAGGGACAAACCTTATTGACTTGTCTCGTGTTTAATGACGAACTTGACGAGCGCCAAGTCTACCAGCATAAGGACAGCAACAACAACACTGAGTACCACCTTGGCCATGACAAATCCCTAGTCGAGGTCGCCAACAACGCCAAATAATCGGAAAACAAAAGAAAAACATTTGCCTCATCTTAATGCCAATGATCATCCCGTGGTGGAAGAATGGTCCGAGCAGTCGCCTGCAACACAAAGATTGTAAGTTCGAATACCATATTTTTTTTCTGAACTTAACTGCATTAGTCTCACCACGAGCTGTACGGTGAAGAAAGACATTGAAAGGCAACCTGCATACGCTTGAGAAGACATTTAAAGACGTATAGACGTGCTTGGCACCTATATTTAAATTGGGACTTTGAAGTCTAAGGATAACACATGTATTACATACATACCTACATATCATCACGCCGAGTGCCGTAGGCAGAGAGTATAGATTAGAGCGCCAGTTCTCTCTTGACTTACATACCTCTTTCACTTCGTCCGCATTCATCAGTCTCTTCATACATCCTCGTCGGTTTCAAGTACTCTTGACTTTTTCATCACGCAAATATGCGCCCTCAGCGGGGATTGAAACCGCAACCTCAAGTTTTGCAGCCACTAGACCAGACAGTCAAATAAAACATTAAGCAAGATGGTTTCTCCTTTTTAATGACACAAGTGACCAGTACCAAGTCCACGACGAGAGCTACGGAGACTGCTGCGCTAAGCAATACCTTTACCATAACTTGGCGCTTGAGAGGAACGCCGAGTGCTATCAGCAGCTCGGCTACAACTTGCGTCAGCTCACCGGCGTGGTGCCAGCGGCGGAATATCACGCATGCGTTGACAGCCAGACACACCGCACCAGTGGCGCAGATGTAAATCTGACAATTAAGTTAAGCCATTCCAGTTAGACTTCAAATATCACGTGGAAGTCTGAGCTGTGGAAGTCTGAGCTTTGGAATACAGATTGCAAGCTCAAACCCCGCTTGTACCAATGAGGTTTTTCTGAACTTAGTAACATGATAACATATTTAAAATAATTAGGCACACTGCAAGCTGTACTGTGAAGGAAAACATCGTGTGGAAATCTGCATATGCTTGAGAATTTCAAAGACGTATAGCCGTGCATAGGGGCGTTTCGGTGTTAGTACCTAATTATGTCTCCAACAAAAATATGATATTTGACTACACACTTCTGCCTACCTCTAAGGGATGGCGTACAATAACGCATACAATATTATAAATACCTACGTAAAAGACTCCCTTTTGGAACACACTTTCATACCCCTAAGAGGTAAAGTCACGACCAAGTCACAGGCCCTGTGCCCTTGTGGCGTCACTACCTAAGAAGCGGTGATTGGGAAGATCGCCGGATACCAACCTGAAGAATCCTCCCCCCGCAAGTGGTAACCCCCGCGCAGAGCGAGAGCCCCAACACTGCTATGGTGTAGGTTACCAGCACTCCGCCTGACACTGACTGTTCCCATTTGAACACGCGCAAAGATCGCACGTGCATCGTCAGCAACGCTACTAGAACAACTAACGTCCCCAACCGAAGGGCTAGCAGTGCAGACTTCTCCGTGTCTTGGAAGTGTAGGCTTGGCACATACGTCATGATCACAATACCCTAATCAAAAGCAGGCATTTTTCTCCTTTGTTGATTGTTGACCATAAACAATTCCAGTAACTGATGGATACAGACAAAAATAACAACTTTGGATTTGCTGGAAATCATGAACGTCACTTCATTAAATTGATGTCATGTCATAGATAATGTCTGTAAACTTTATTTCTAAAAAACACGGATAGAAGTCCTTCTGCCGAAAACATTTTAAATTGGAATGTTTTTATTGTTAACCAAGCAGGACATTCTTGAATCGACGTCTTTGAATGTCTTCTCGAACATATGCAGGTTTTCTTCCGACCTTATCCTCAACCGTAAAGCTCGTTGTGTGATTAACACATCACCGATCGAAAACGATCAAACCATTGTCGATTCCCGGCAAAAACTCTGGGTCATAGCTCAAGCCTACCGTAGAATGTATTTCATCATAAAGTGAAAAGTAAAGTAAAGTGAAGTTAGAGGTGCGTTCACAATTTAATTATATAATAAATTTCATTAATAATATACATGCACACTGGTTACGGACCGTGACGTGACGTGAACGAAACGGTTGCGGGATCCAACCGAGACTCAACTTTACATATTTTTAACTGTTCAATAGTACAGTCACATTGTGGGAGGTAGGTACCACGCAATTCATGTCGGTGTTGTTAGCACCAGGCGGCGGAATCTGCTCAACCCCGGGGGGACCAGCATCGATGCTTAACAAATTAGTTCTATAAAAAACTATTTTAATCTGTACTCATATTATCTATAGAGGTGGTCCACGGTTTGACCCGCCCTAAATTCAAATATACGTTTAGTTGTAAAATATAATAATAATAATAAATAATAAATACCTGGGACAATTGCACACAAATTGACCTAGTCCCAAAGTAAGCAAAGCTTGTGTTATGGTAACTAGACAACGATATGTTTACTTATATAGATAGATAGATATATACATAAATATATAGGACATCCAAGACTAAGGTACAATACTCCCTAGTGCCCTCAGCGGGATTCGAACCCGCGACCTCAAGTTTCGCAGTCAGGAGCTCTAACCACTAGACCAGACCAGAATATAAATAAATAAATAAATAAAAATGTTTTATTTTCATTATGATGATCAATGATACATATAGCATTCCTCAATTAACAGGCTATCCAATGCAAAAAGTTTTTTTTTATTGGATTAGTAATTCCTGAGATTAGTAAGTTCAAACAAACAACTTTTGGCCGGTGATATATGATATGAAGATAATACTCATTACAAACTTCATGAATAAGTTATACGTTAGTTCAAATGTAGTATTGTTTTATATGTAATTGAATTTTAAAGTGTATGTGTATTTTAACATTTGAGGGTCATTAGTACGTAGGTAGTGACCGGATGCTGGCTATTAATTGAACACTTTACTCACCCGAGCGTAACGTTACGAACAATTTTATTAAGAAACACTTGTGAAATTCCTAAACAAATGACGGACAGACAGGCGATAGAATGATTGCACATAATTAGTATCATACTGCTGTAGCGCCGAATATTATCCACCTAGATAGAGTTCGCAGAAACTAAAAACATCATCACTACAAAATCATCAGCACTTGTCCTTTTAAGATTATAAATGCGAACGTTTGTGAGTATGTTTCTTCCTCTCTCACGCAAAAACTACTAAACAGAATATAATGCAATTTTGCGCAGAGATGAATAAAATATATGAGCTGGATTAACATATTCACCGAATTACTATTTATTATGCATACTGTGAAACAAAGGTTTGTGTAGTCGTGCTTGAGTAACGGCGATGTACTCGCCATCTGTCACGTTGGCACCTAAAATATATCTCTGGCGGAAAGTCGTTTGTACCTATACACCCCTGCCTATCCCTTCGGGGTATCGGGGATCCTTGTGGGACGGGATATTATTTATTTCTACCCATCCATCACGTTGAATTGCCACATTAACGAGAACAATGTCAGTGTTGCCATATGCTCAACTGAAAATTATTTGAATGTTTTATTTGCAGGATACGCTGCAGCAACTTGTCGCTTCCCTGGTGCTCCAGCTCACTGCCGTGTGACATTTTCTGATGAAACCCTCGGCGAAGGTACGGTGGCCAGCTATGCCTGCGAGCGAGGGTTCGAACTGCTCGGCCCGTCGCGGAGGATGTGCGGGGCTGATGGCAGATGGACTCCTGATGGGATTCCCTTCTGTGGTAAGAATTCTCTCTTCCAAATTTTATTATTTATTATTTATATAAAGAAGGTTAGGTCGCAACTGCTTACAAACTGCCTGTTTTATAAGTGGCAGAAAGATCCCGGTTTTTCCTCGCGTAAAATTTAATTAATTATAGTATCAGTACCAATATAATATTTTTTTCTCGAAAAACATATCCTATATGTTAATCCAGCTAATAGTCTATCTCCGTGCCAAATTTCGTGCGATTCCGTTTAGCAGTTTTTGCGTGAAAGTGGAACAGATATCCTTACAAACTTATAAATAACAAACAAAATTATAATAAGAAAGAATATGTATAGGTAGTTAGGCGTATAGGTAAACCAATTATATTGCACTATACAGAGGTTAATGGAAGGCGTTGCATCAGACACGCCAAAAATCAAAGCAAGGATTTTTTCCGACTATGAAGCGGCAAGCATATTCAGCAACTTTTATTGGTAAATGATTACCATTCTCTCGCTGTACCAAAGGTTGAAAATCCATTATTATCCTGCTTGCAATAAGCGCTTTCTGACAGCCATTGCGAACGGGAGCATCCATCTATATGGTCACACAATTACATTGCTTAATGGCAATTAGTTATTTAAACGATGTGTATAAGGCAGACAGACAAATTTTATTTGTTCTTTTTCGCTCATATAGCTATGACTTTGCCAATTAACACGCGGTCATTCACCTTTGCTTAAATCAAACTATTGTACAAATCCTGTAACTTCTGTATAGTCTGTAATTAGGTAAATTTACATTATAAAAAAGCGAAAGATTTTGAATATATTTGTTCCTCTTTCATACATAAAATACTGAACGGAGCGGATAAATTTCGGTACAGATTATTTGACCAAGAGCAAGTTTGACTTACTAGTCCGATCATAGACAACCTGTCGCTGGTGACGTATAGGGAGGTCAAAGAGATTGCGCTGGACATAAGCAAATGGAAGGAGTTGTATTAGAGACGTAGACCAAAGCCTAGCTCTTAAATGTATTATGATAGGTTTATTGGCTGGATAACATACATAACGTGCTTTATTCTAAAAAGAAACACATCAAGTTTTTATAAGGGTGTAACCTCGGTCCACAGAAGTCATATCATAAGTTTAAAACCACCGACGAAGCACCAAGTTTACGCCATATGTCATGAACAAGCGCATCATTGCCCCACTTTTACTTTCCTCGTGAAATTACTTCACATGAGACGTGAATGGCCGTGTAAAAGCAGCAGAAATGCTCCCAAGCTCTCGCTGTGAAAGTTCACTATGCTACACAATAGATCTTTACTCGACTCTGCCCTTGGGCGTGCGTGATTACAAGAGTAAAGAGAATACGCTGCTTCTTTAGGAATACCTTGGATAATGTATAATTTTTATTTATTTAGAAACAGAACCCGTTAAAATAACAAATATCAGTGAAGGAAAACTGGGAAGTCTGTGAAGGTTTAAATCTTAATACTTTTTGTAGAGGGTATACTGTGTCTGCGACACAGCTTTATACTCACTACACAGCTTTACATCAAAAAGCCATGCAGTGCAATGAATTGCTCATCTTGTACAGAATTTATATGTGAATTTAATCTAAATCTAAAAAACTAATAAATCTAAAAAACATCGAGAGGTACCGTCTGAGAAGCAATTCAAAGGCGTATGTATAGTAGTGCTTAAAGTCGTAACGGCGATGGACTCGCCATCTGTCACGTTGGCACCTAAAACATATCTCTGGCGGAAACTGGGTGTATTAGTATTACCTATATACCTCTGCCTACCCTTTAGGGGATCCTCGTAGGAAGGCGTGAGGATATGAGGGTTATTTGTGTGAAAATAAGGTAAAAAAAATTACAAATAAGAAGAAGAGTAATTATTTTTAATGCCTTTTTTAATTTTCATTGCACTCTGTGACATATTTCACTTTTATATTTTCTAATAAGATACCTGTAAAGTCTTTCTTAATGACGGTGAATTTAATGCAAGATTTATTTTAATCGGAGCCGTTGTTGTTCGTGAGATTAGCGCGTATATTTGAATAAACAAACACTTTGTGCTTCTTAAAAATATGTATGGATTGCAACTGTAAAACAAAAGCTGCATAACGAGTTTCATAACAGTATTAATAAACTGTATATAAAATTGTTGTATACACATATATTCAGTCCCAGACAATAGGACACTTGCTCAAATATGTACGTGAGAGGGCACAATGGAAGGAAGAATATATCTAAAATTAATATTAATAGTTGTTTTAAATTAATCTTGCGCAAAGAGTCAGCATTGCCATACAGCGTGGCAATGCTGCCTGCCTTCTTGGCACCCTCCCCCGGATGAATGTTTTATTTAATTCATTTTGAAATGTTTGCGGCAATTTTTTTTTTATTTCATAGTCATGAGGATATTTTTACAACATCCTATTGCTTTTAGAAGACAATTACATTTTTTTCTGGGACAATCTTTATACAGCTCTGTGTTACTAAGTAGGTACCATTATACCATAAGCAAGGCTCATAATTTAATTAGCAACATCGTAAAATCATAGCTAGCAATAATTAGTAAACGCACGTGAAATATTATCAATGATTTAAGTGTTACCACATTTGAGAATTCAATGATAATTAAGTTTTACAACAAGTAAAAGTGTTGAGTGGGCGAGCAATGATCTTTCATTACGTCGAGATAAGATAAGTACACGTCAATATATACATGTAAGAAATGACAGGTGCACAGTGGCATGCATGACAGGTGTGACAGACAATAAGGATTTACAAAGCGACGTTAAAATACGTACCCATATAACATATAATAATACTTCCTCACGCCTTCCCTAAGTGGTCTATAGTAGGTAGGGTATATAGGTAGTACCCACATATGTATGAAGAGACAGATTGTGGAGTATATAGAGAACTGGCGCTCTATTCCCTCTGTCTACGGGCTCGGCGTGATGATGTGATGATGACGACGACGTATTTGTGTGTGTGTGTTCGAGTGGACCAAGTGGATAGTTGGACCAGAGAGGTGGCGCTGCGATCGCGTTTCTAAACCTTACTATTTTTCACTTAAGCAATGCTGGGTGGGACAGCCAGTTTAGGTATATAATATTCTCATTCCCTCAGCGAAATATTCGACGCCTTAAAAGTCTGGACTTGAAACTTTTTAAGTATGTCCTTGAATATTCATAAGTTTTAATAGGAACAGTGGGCCATTGACTTACAATAGAGGTATTTGGGTCTGAATACAATCAAGCCGTAGTAGGTGAGCACTGAATACTAAGTGCCGCTCCATATAGTCATACCGCGTTGGCTTTGTTATATACATACTTATATGTCTGCATGTTCATATATATTTTTATGAATATAAGAAGGACGATGACCTTTCTATATTTTTGCATCCTACCCTACTAATATTATAAATGCAGAATTTTGTGAGGCTGTTCATGTATGACGCATAAACTACTTTTAGGAATGGAATGAAATTGGGCCCAAACATAGATTATTAGTACATACATTCATATCATCACGCCAAGTCCCTCACGGGGTAGGCAGAGAGTATGGAGCGCCAGTTCTCTCTAGACTTTCATCAGTCTCTTCATACATGCTCGTCAGTTTCGAGTACTCTTGACGTTCCCGTCTTTGGGCGTCCGATCGATTTGATCCAGGTAGTTGAAACGTGGTCTTAATATTAGTAGTAGATAGAATATATTATTTCGCTTCATCCTTAATCACCAGTAATATTTTTTATTTGTATAATTAACATAATTAAGTAACTCGACTTTCAACGAGAATAGCAGTTACAAATACTTAGAACATAAACATAAATTTAATGAACCGTTAATTAAACTAAGTGCCTGCCAAGAAGTAGGATTTATTTAATCTAATATTACTTTCTACTGAGAAACCTATTTACAACATGCTAGTATGCCTCGCTGTATCGCCCGCGTTTACCTTGCTAATAGTACGCGAAGCTGCTTTTGCTCGAGCCCTATCCTTCGTGATATTTCTATAATTAAAACATATCCTATTTCCTATTGATGTGTATACTGACTTGCCTGACAGCTGTCAGTGAGTTTCGGTTTGGCGCGTTCACTTACAATGACAGCTGTCAACGATTTGTTTTGGCGGGCTTTGGTGTATATGCGCGCCATTATCAATGAACGAGAGTCCTGAATAACATCTTTTATTCCGCTCCACACATACGTAACACCTATTCCAGACTATAATCTATATCTGAGAATTTTATACATTGCCCTTCAGACCTGGCTCTTGCTTTTAGTAGGTACAAGATTAAAACTACTCATTTTGTTTTTTTTTGTGATACCTCTGTCTTGCCTGTGTCTTTCACCAGTCTGTGAGAAGACGCTACGCGGTGAATAAGGTTTCCAGTAATGAGCTCCTTGGGGAGGGGGGAGGATTGTTACATTGTGTTGGAAGCAGAGGGATTAAACCCATTATGCTGCCAACATACTATAACTCCCCGAACACAGAGTGGCAACGTGCAAGTGATACTTTAGTATCGTGAGCGTAAATAGGCTACGGTAACCGTTTCCCATCAGGTGGGCCGCATGCTTGTTTGCCACTCTTGTTGTATAAAAAAAAGAAAAAAAGAGAGTTTTCTTTTAATAGATACCTTTCTATCTTGGAATTGTTTACCTCATTCATTATTAACATTAACAACAATTAACAATATTTATAAAGAACAGTTGAAACTAACTACTTACATATAAAATATTTGTCCCAAATCGGTATCCCGAGGCAACGTGCCAAGAAGACTAGCAGCATTACCACGCTGGATAGCAATGCTGATTCTCTGAGCGAGATATGTTCCAGCCCGCCTGTCACGAGAGGTCTCGAGTAGACTGCGCGAGACCTCTTTAAAAAGATGGTGAGCCTCAGGACCCCAAGGCCCCAGAGTTTTTCCTTAATATGGTTTTAAAAAACCTAGATTTATTTTATCTCAGATTTATTTCATACTTAATGTTGTTTTGTAGTTTTAAATTATAACAAAACGTATACATTTAATGAATACATATATGTTTAAGATATTTATTTGTCATATCCAATTATTCAGGAGTCCCTCTCCCTACTCGCCCTCCCAGAGGGGAGAAGTTGATTGGAATTTACGCTTCGGGTATGTGTAACGCGCTTAAAACCTGTGCAGAAAAAGTATTGTCAAATTTAAGCTGTCAAAACTCAGAGTCAACTGTGGTCCTGTCCCAGCTTGTCCCAGCAGTGGGAAAGTGAGTACCGTAAAGCAGCGGTACGAGCCGTGGGGTGGCTTAGCGGGCCGATAGTAACGGGTGCGTAACACTTTGCTAACGCCGTTACTTGCAGGGTTGCTACAGCTCTTAACTATTATAGGCTAGCTGTGGCTAGCGTGGAATTTAACTTAAAATATATTTAAGTTTCTAAAATAAAAGTAGCCAAAGTTACTCCTTTCTTCATCCATCAGCTATCTGCCAGTGAAAATCCCATCAATATCAGTCGAGCCGTTTCCGAGATTAGCCGGAACAAACAGACAGACAGACAAAAATTGTAAAGTGCATGCATATGAATATATATATATATATATATATATATATATATATGTACCGTATATATATTATTCCGTATATTATTAAAAAGCGGTTATTTCAATGTTACAAACAGACACTCCAATTTTATTTATATGTATAGATATTGTCATCCACGAACACGCGCCCCACTATTCTTCCCTATAACTTATAGTGTAAGTGTGCAACCTTGCACTATTTGAGTATTACACACTGATTACCTATGAGTGCACAAGCACACTACAATTAATATAGTAGGGTCATACTCCCCGCATTCCGCGGCCCCCTCGACTAGACTACTAGTGGGATGCGCACCTTCGTGAATGGCACTATCTATACCTTAAGATAAGCTATTTAGGTATCCTTATTTTAATATAATCGTTAAAAAATTTCAAAAAATTAATAAAAACTTATAATATATATAAATCATCACGCCTTCCCACAAGGGTCCCCGAAGGGGTAGGCAGAGGTGTATAGTAATACCCACACAACCACTTTCCGCCAGAGGTATATTAGGTGCCAACGTGACAGATGGCGAGCCCATCGCCGTTACTCAAGCACGACTATACATACGCCTTTGAATTTCTTCTCTGACGTATGCAGGTTTCCTCTGGATGTTTTCTTTCACCGTAAAGCTCGTGGTGTGACTAATCACTGCACTTAAGTTCGGAAAAGCTCATTGTTACAGTCGGCATTCGACTTTGTGTTGCGGGTGACAGCTCAAGCCACTTGACCAATACGGCTCTTGCTCCCTTCTCCCTCCCTTGCTTCCCGTCGTCTCTATCCACTTAATCAAGGTCCATTGCCTCCAATAGACGCCTATTACGCTTCTCAATATAACTTTTGTCAAGCAATTCGTTTATAAACGTTTTTTACCATCCGTTTTTGTTAATGTACTCATACTTTAGTGGACAATACTTTCGTGCATGACTAAAGGTAATCGAGCGGAAATTTGTGTGAGGTTGAATTGAAAGTCAACAAAAAGTTTTTCTTACCTACCACATTCTAAGGTTGATGCCTTAATAATAATGGTGGGAATTAAATATTATCGCCTATAAACAACCTGTGTATAATCTCTAATTATTGAACAATTCTCTTCTAGATGTTATGGGGTATCTTTAATTACAATAACAATAATTAACAGTATTTACAAAAGACTATAACTAACTAATTTTAGATAAAATTTTTGTATCATTTCGGTATCCCGAGGCAGGGTAGGGTATTGTAAATATATCCTCATGATGATGTAAAAAAAACAAATAGCCCCAAAAGTAGAAACATTACAACATTTTTAAAGGGAGTAAAACTTGCTCTGAACGATGGTTTGCTGTTCTTTTTTCCTATTACTATCTAATAAGAAGAAACTATTAAGAAGATAAAAAAAATAAAAACCTAGTTAGAGTCTACGGGTATAACTTTATCGTTACAGCAGATCTATGAGTGAAATTATATATTTTATTTGTCTTGCTTCCTTTTTTCAACGGTCACTCTCTCTCATTCTGACACTCTCATACTGCCCGCAAATCAAAGTTACCATTCCTTAGTGCAAGATCGATTTATGTACTTGGAATTTGGTGGAATTCTCTTCCACATACTTTCGCTTTGTATATCTGTTTCGTCAATCTTTCATCGTTTATCCTCTCTATATGTCCAAATTAACGTAACATGCCTTCATGAACACGCTCATTTACGCTAGTTGCTTTGACAAAATAAGTTTGTTTGCTTTGACAATCTTTTCATTTTGGATTCGTTTCACTTAGTATAATTACGTACACTACTGTTACGGAGGATCTGCCTTATAAATATTCTCAGTACTACACTTAATAATATGCTCACGTCTAATTGCTAGGCCATTGCAGTTACTCCAATTTCGATGCACAGCGAAAATGCAAACGCAACAATGTCGCAATATGTGACATGGGTCTCCGAATGTTTTAGCTAGAGACATATGCAGTCTATGCATCCGTCTCTTTCATACTCTTGAATATTGATAGCAATAACAATAAGTCCAGTCGGAGTTGCTCTGAGATTATCTGGAGGCCTAGGTCTCGCTATTGACCGGTTAAGTAGCAAAAGCTCCCGGAACTCACGCTATAAGAGTAACGATGGAACTTCTTGTCGACTCTTCTCCATGGAAACGACCAACCCGAACCGTGCACCTTTTTCGACGTTTTATAAGTGCCCATCTAGGCCTAGGTATATGAAATAAAATATTTAAATGTTGATATTAGAATAACCGCTTTTTACTAAATGCACATGGATGTATACACGGTATTTATACCAAATCCCTGAAAAGGCTGCACTAATTTTGATGGGACTTTCACTGGCAGATGTAACTTTTTACATCTGCCAGTAAGAAGGGTAACGTAGTCTACTTTTATTTTATTTATTTATTTGTATCACCAACAAGTTAGAACACCTTAATATTAACAGATTATGTCATAATAAAACATACATAAAATTTTACTTAGGTTATATTATATTTTTAGGTATTAATAAAAGTTAAAATTATAGAAAAAATATGTTTTGGTCATTACATTAATTCCACGCGGACGAAGTCGCGGACACAGCTAGTTGAGCTAAAAGCACAAAACGAGAATAAACGAGCTTTTTTTTCTTTAAATCGGACCAAATTCCGTTTGGAATTCAACCATAGACACCGCTCGGTGTCTATTGGCACGTGAGTAAGAATGCGTGAAATTCGAGTTATTTAGCGGTACCCGAGCGGACAGACGAGTAACCCGTTACGGACTTTCCATTTCATTGGCTGCTTAGTGCCCCACTGCCATAGATGTGCCTACGGTACACCTGCCTGCGGGATGCATACACAACAAAAACCGATTAAATATTAATATTAAAATTATTACGTACGTATGTGCGAATATAACTTGTAATAATTATAAATGCGAATGTAATTCTGTTTGTTTGTTTCACTACTTAAAAGCTGAACGGATTTTAGTGAAACATCGCAATTAGCAAGGTAGAGTATATTCTGGGACGAACAAAATATCAATCGAAAATATCAATCAATCAGGCAATCCAAAGTTCTCAAAAAAAGTTAGGGTCCTGGAAATCTATATTTACACTTTTGGTAGATATAAAGTGATACTTATTTCAATGTTATTATAAAACCATGTCTAATAAAAGAAAGTAGTTTTTTTTTTGGACCAAGTCTTGAGTAACAGCTGGTAACATTATAAAGAGGCGGAGTGTAAACGCGCCAATATCGGGAACTACTGTACTCACCTATACTTTTTTATATAGCCCGTTCATTGAGGAATCCTACAGCTTTTTTATCATCACGATACTAACTAAAAGGGCGGTTAACCCTCTTTAATCATGCATTATGGTTAGCCTCCGTTAGCATCCGTATATATTTTGCAAATTTATTCTAAAATATAAATTAAAAATAAATTGGTACATTTAAGAGTATGGTCTCTTAAATTTACCGATAAGAGACAATGCTACTTACGAAGTTCATTGTCGTGCTATAAAAAAATTATCACCTGTAGGAATATACATCCTAAAACTTGTATGTTCTGTGCCTTTACAGATAATACCAAGACATATAATCTAAGAATGCTAGCGAATAACGGCACAGCTCTGGGGTTGGCCGCTTTAAATTAACACCAGTGTTACCATTGTGGGTGTCGATAATTGCATGTAAATTTGTGTGTCACGTCTCTAACGGTATCATCTATAATAATAACTTGGCATCAACACTTTATTCATGTTCTGAGATGACAAAGATCATTCATCCCAACAATTATAATGCTTTTCAATTTTCTAAATCGTATTTAAATGGTGTATTCATAGTGAGAAACGGTTTTTTTTAAATTGACTATCTATAGAATAGTAGATGAACCTCTATGTATTTAAAATTAACTTGCATACTTTTTTTTTACCGACTTAATAGAAAGTGAAGTTACCAAATTCGCAGTAATATTTTTGTCTGTGTTTTCATATGAACATTAGCACGACTTGAAGTGCAAGCAAATGTGGATTTGAAGGCGGCAATACTTTCCTGACCCGACTGTACTGATAACTGTACGTGTCGAGCTACAGTCATCTCGAATGTCGTGTAATTTCACGTTATTTTCCCGCAGTTCTCAATGTCGCGGCCGGGAAAGCGCCCATGCAAGCTTCGACGGAGGACGGCGGAGTACCCCAGCGGGCGCTAGATGGCAGCACATCCGCCGTCTTTAACGCAGACACCTGCACACTCACCAAAGAGGAGCGCGTGCCCTGGTGGTACGTCAACCTACTGGAGCCCTACATGGTGCAGCTAGTTCGCTTGGACTTCGGGAAACCATGCTGTGGTGAGTACTGGAACTTTAGAGTTAGCATTATTGTTGTATGGTACGGTACAGCCCCCCACAGTCCCTTTCACTTCACGCTTCCGATATCTATAATTAGTAAAGGAGGCATACAATGGATAGCGTGGGACAGGTCCTGTTGGAGAAAATAATAGTCGCGGGTTGACAGAATTCACAATAGCATTGCTGTCTGTTTACTGGGTTAGCCGTTTTATAAACAATAAAGTCCCTACCCTTCTGACACCGCTGGAGTTCTGGAGACCATAAACTATTAAAAGACTACCCGAGAGCATTACCATTAAATGCAATCATATTCAAAATGTAGGCTATACGAAAGTCGAGCAGCAATTTTGTACGAGAGATTCCGTTGTTCCCTACCACAAAGAACCAGGTCTATACACTGAGGCCAACTGTTTATGGAAATTAACCAAATTAAGCAATTCCAAATGTAATAACTATCAGTTTACTGAATTATGTTTATCTAAAATGATAACTTCACTTTCTAACTAGTAACATATGCATACCTAATGAGCTTTGGCACAACATATACCAAAGTATATACCTATGTATTAAAAACTCAACTTTCTTCGAATCATTTCAGTCCATTTATATTTAAGTACTTAATTGAAAAACCAATTAAACGTTATGTATAATCTCTAAGAATTAAAAAACTTGTGGTATATGTTATATAATACACTAGATGTGCCCTTAGCTATGACGCGCGTAAATTTTGGAATGCTTAGATTTTTTACTGGAATGATTTTTTGTGCCGTGCTAACCGTGTGGTTCAAGTTGCCTGCGAAATAAAGATCGCACTGACTAAACAAATGAGTTTTACCACGTCACACCACGAGCTTTACGGTGATGGAAAACATCGAGAGGAAACCTGCATACGTCTGAGAAGCAATTCAAAGGCGTAGGTTTATTCGTGCTTGAGTAACGGCGACGGATTCGCCATCTGTCACGTTTGCACCCTAAAATATATCTACTTATACACCTAAGCCTACCCCTTCGGGGAACCTTATCGAAAGGCGTGAGGATATATTTATATTATTATTTATGTATGTACTCTAGTGAAGCCGGGGCGGGTCGCTACTTATCTATAAATTATTTAGTCACAACTATTGTTTAGTCAGAAGAAGAACAAGTTCTTTTGTATGAAGGATACACTTGCACACACTTTTAGAGTTCGTTGGACAAACAGAAAAAAAAGTTATTCCTATTTTATTTAGTCTACTACCAGGAATCGTTTTAATTAATTACTCATAACAAATAAATAATATATATATATATGAATAATAATATAATAGTTCTGCATAAAGTTTGTGAAAAGATTCCTGCAGGGACGGCAACGCGTGAGCGATGCCCCTGATGTTGCAAGCGTCCAAAGGCGGCGGTAACCGCTTACCATCAGAACCGCATGCTTGCTTTAAAAAACAAAAAACTTATTCTACTGAGCATTTCTGTCGTGATGGGGGACAAACGTCAATTCATCAATACAAATTTTCACAATAATATCCAATATATCCCTGTCAGAACGTTTCGGTATGAACGACGTCGGCATATGAATTTGTCTATAATTCGATATATGCCATGAATAGCAAAACTACTTAGCATTAAAGCAAACATACATACACATCATCATGCCGAGAGAGTGCAAGTTCTCTCTAGACTTACAGACCTCTTCATCCACAGTTTGTCTTCGGATGGTTCCAGGTACTCTTGACGTTCTCATCCTTCAAACAGTGCAAGCTAAGCCGACTCGCACTTAACCATTATTTTTTAATTCTTGATAACTATCAAAATCTCACAGTACTGTTGAGGGAAACCGGAAGTTACCTCCCATTGTCCTCCCGGCCTTGTGTTGTACAACAAGTAGAATGACATTTATTCTTCTTGTCCAAGAACCTTGCTAACATAAGTTTACATCACCTAAGGCCCTCAAGGAATTTTCCCAACTATGTATTTGGTTATGTTATAAACACGTGAATGAGGGCGTGATTGTAAAGATGAAGAAAGGCATGTTACGTTGGTTTGGACACATAGAAAGGATGAGTGAAGAAAGATTGACGAAACAGATATACAAAGCAAAAGTGTGTGCAAGAAGAGGCAAAGGAAGGCCGCGTTCCAACTACCTGGATCAAATAGATCGGACTCTCAAGGACGGGAACGTTAAGAGTACTCGAAACCGACGAGCATGTATGAAGAGACTGATGAATGTGGACGAAGCGAAAGAAGTATGTAAGTCTAGAGAGAACTGGCGCTCTATACTCTCTGCCTACCCCGTTAGGGACTTGGCGTGATGATATGTATGTATGTACAACTCAATTAAACATATTAGTTATCGAAACAGTATATTAAGACTGATGTCAGAGCATGGCCCGTCGCAAATTCATTCAGGGCTCTTGAATTGTTTAAAGTTATTGAGTGTATGCTGTAATGTTAAATACTTGCAGATACTGCGCGGAAATTGTAAATGCCCGTATTTACATATACAAAATGTGCCCGCGACGTAGCGTGGGATTGAACAAAAAGTTATTGTTAAGTTTCTAAAATAAAAGTTGTTTAAGTTACTCCTTGTTACATCAGCTGTCTGCCAGTGAAGGTTCCGTCAATGTCGGTACATACGTTTCAGAGAATACCCGGCTCAAACAGACAAACAGACAGACAGACAAAAATTTAAAAATATGTTATATTTGTATATAGATAGGTACTGTGTATACATCCATATGCATTTAGTAAAAAGCGATTATTTGAATATTACAAACAGACACTCCCATTTTATTCATTTGTATAGATATAATTCTTGTACAATGTCATCATTGTAGCGCTAAGGTCTCATCTGTAATCACAGGCAGCTACGCGACAACTTTCTATGGTTAACCTCATCAGTCCCTTAGATAAGCGTTATTATATTAAATTATGAACGGGCAGGCTTCGCTGCACACAAATGACGAAGCCAGGAGAAAGCACAACAACACAAACAACAGGAAAGTTCAGCGCAGCCTGCGGAGTCGAGGCCCTGACAAAATAAATACCTTATGCCATTGTGTGTCGGTCATGACACTACACTACACTGTACATTTATCTCCAGTACATTACTCTACACTACACGGTACATTTTACTAGTATTATCATAATTTTATAATTATAAAACATAATATAAATAAACTATGAGACTAAACTAATAAAAACACTTCCAAATATTGTCCCGCGGGAGGTAGCCAGGATGACTGGCAGAAATGCTGACTCTTTGCGCAAGATAACTACCAGTCCACTTGCCACCAATTTAACTATTCATTCTTATATCCTCACACCTTCCCACAAGGGTCCCAGAAGCGGTAGACAGAGG
Organism: Drepana arcuata; assembly: GCA_016069955.1. Classification (NCBI taxonomy): domain Eukaryota; kingdom Metazoa; phylum Arthropoda; class Insecta; order Lepidoptera; family Drepanidae; genus Drepana; species Drepana arcuata. The sequence continues at coordinate 5,709 of JACCPG010010878.1, read as the reverse complement.
TGTATAGGTAATACCCATACACACCCATTTATATTCATTCTTGTGTAAAAAATCCCATTTCAAAAACATCATCCCAAAACTTCCCATTATACAAATATAAGCACAAAAGTAGAATAGCAAACACTTATTACATTTTATATACTCGACTTGTGATGTGTTCATAAATGTAGTGGCTTAGGGTACGATAACGGTGGTATTTTGTTTGAGCATATACAAAAAGATCGTGGAAAACTTAATAATCTTTCGTTGTTCCAGGCACCAACAAGCCCGCCGTGATTGTAGTGCGAGTCGGCAACAGCCGCCCGGACTTAGGCACTAACCCGATTTGCAACCGTTTCACCGGCTTCATCGAAGAAGGGCAGCCGCTGTTCCTGCCCTGCAACCCCCCCATGCCCGGGGCGTTCGTGAGCGTGCACCTAGAAGCTTCCACACCTAGCCAGCTGTCCATCTGCGAAGCTTTTGTCTACACCGACCAAGCATTGCCGATAGAACGGTGTCCCCAGTTTAGAGATCAACCCCCGGGCGGCACTGCCACGTACAACGGCAAATGCTATATATTCTACAACCGCCAGCCAGCCAACTTCCGGGATGCGCTTGGATTCTGTCGGACAAGAGGCGGCTCCTTGGTCGACGAGAGCAACCCAGCGCTGCAAGGGTTCATCAGCTGGGAATTGTGGAGGAGGCATCGGTGAGTGTTCAGTGGTGTTGCTTGCGAGGCTACATATACATCAAGGGTGTATTTATTGTATATACTTATATTTTCTTTTCGTTATTTTCAATATAACATAATATATGAATACATTTATGGTTAGGCGTCTGTCTACGGAGCTAAAAGTTGGGTTCGATGCCAGCCGAGGTCAAATATTTTTTTGACGTTTATCAGCATTTTTCTTAATCTTGTATTTAATAAATTAACTTAGTCATGGATAATGTCGTCTCCTTTCCATAGTACAAGATTAGTTTGCGGAGCTGGATCAGTTTGTGTCGAAGTGTCCCGAGATTTGTATATTATTATATTATTATATTATCTCGGGACTATATCTCGTTTATATACTATATATCTAGTTTATTATTATTGAAATAAAATACTTGTATGTATGTATATGTCCCATGATAGCTGTTCCAAAAGCCCTACAAAATTTTAAATGAGTAGCATTTTAATATTTTAAAATTAAATTTAAATGGGGTAAAAATTAAGTGTAAACTTCCTATACACCTCTGCCTACCCCTTCGGGGACCCTTGTGGGAAGGCGTTAGGATAAATTTAAATCAATTGTTATGATCCCTCATACTGTCGTATAATTGTATCGCTACTGCAGCTCTACAAACACGACATAACATTCAAACGTGAAAGTCTACTGGTGATGATAGCACAATGATGATATACAAAAATGGAAATGCCAATCCGTAACATTTACCCGTAGAAAGTAAACCAATCACCGTACATTACGTAATTCGTCTTGGATCATTAGTTAATCACACTAACAATATATGTAATGTATGTACCGTAATATAATATATTGTATATATCACTGCGAATGCGAAATTGATGTCGAGCCATGCGGAAATCCATCACGGAGCGAATTTATTGTTTACTGTTTATGTAAGTGTAGGTACTTAAGAAAATGTACTTTATATATATATATATATATATATATATATATTTATTCTTATTGCGTTAATGAGCTTTGTACTTTATAATGAAAAAGTCTAGAGAGAACGTCCTTGAACTACTTGAGAGTTGAGTTGAGAGTTGAGAGGACCCCTTCGGGGCCCTTGTGGGAAGGCGTGAGGATATTATTATTATTATTATAGATGGCGGGTCTATCGCCGTTACACAAGCACGACTTTATAAACGTCTTTGATGCTTTCCTTCACCGTAAAGCTCGTGGAGTGACTAATTACTGTACTTAAGTTTAGAAAAAACTCATCAACTCAAACGGCCGGGGTTCTTTTTTTTATACAAGAGTGGTAAACAAGCATATGGTCCGGTCCACCTATGGCGAAGTGGTATTGGGAAGCGGTTACCGTTGCCTATTTACTTGATACCGAAGTATGACTTGCGCGTTGCCACTCTGTGTTTGGAGAGTTGTATTGTCTAATCCCTCTGCTGCCAACACAATATAACAATCCTCCCCGAGGTACTCGTACAAGGTAAAGTACTAATTGGAAACGGCTATTGATGTATTTGATTATTAGTTCAAACAATGTCTGTTCTGTTCTATCGCCATCCAGGTAAGCCAGGGCTATCTCTTAGAGTAGACTTCAAAGTAACGGGTCCGTTCCGACACACACTGCGGTTCATCGAGATGATAAGATAAATGATTGATCCGTTATGCGCTCTTTGTCGTCAATTTTGCCGGTACCCTGACTGTTACCACTCACAACGGTACGACAATTTTCTTCTCTCGAGAATACGTTATAAATGTAATACTAGGAATTTTTCCTCCGCGTTATATTTACTAGTCACGGTCGCCGAGAGGTTAGAGCAGTAGCTTGCAGCACAGTAATTGCAACTTCGAATCCCGTCAGTACCAATGAGTTTTTCTGAAGTTAACTACAGTGATTAGTCACTCCACGAGATTTTCGGTAAAGGAAAACATCGAGAGGTTACCTGCATACGTCTGAGAAGCAATTCAAAGGCGTATGTATAGTCGTGCTTGAGGAACGGCGATGGACTCGCCTTCTGTCACGTTGGAACCTAAATATGTATCTGGGCATACCAATATAGTAGACTAGCTTAGTCGAGAGGTTTCACTCGCTTCTGAAATAAAACATAACGGGCAGCTCCAAATTCGAACGGGTAATCCGGAAATACGGACAAACTGTCGCATTTTTCGTATAAGTAGATCCATGTATTTAGGTAACCGAACCACGGGAACTTGTGGTTCGGTTCAAGATCAGTGATTCTGTATTCACTGATGCACGATTATGCATTACGGTTTTGCGTCACTGCGTCCATGTGAACACAGCTTCGCCGTCGGCGCCGAGACGCGACACTCGCCAAGATTGTGGGTTGCGAAATGTTTTGTTACAATTCAATCACGTTGCATTTTTGGTCGCAATTCGGTATGAGATTTCGTCATCGTTTCGTGCTCTCAATAAATGGACACACTGTATAGGAAAGTTTGTCCGCATTCGAATTTACACATACCTACCCGTATAGTAGTGGTCGAGCAAAGATTAAACGCAAAGGAACTTCCTTCCAATCCCGACTGAACTCCGACTGATCCCGAGTTTTTCTGAACTTATGTTCAGTGATTTTTAAGACCCGAAGCCGCCGAGCTTGTACGAAGTGACTGATTAATGACGTCGAAGCGAAAGAGGTGTGTAAATCTAGAGGAAACTGGCGCTCTACTCTCGTGATTAAATCACACCACGAGCTTTACGGTGAAAGAAAACAATATAACGACGGAAAAACTATATACGTTAACTAAAACTATATAAAACATATATACGTTTGAAAAACTTAATGTACTTACTGTACCTATTATTAATGTACATGTTACTATGTTACTTAATGTACATGTCAGCGAGTTATGTACCTACTAATTGCAATTGCGAGATCATAATTAGCTTATTCGCTATACTGTCATATATACATCACGCCGAGTCACTCACGGGGTAGGCAGGGGTACAGCGTGAGTTTTTTCCAGACTAACATACCTCCTTCACTTTATCCACAATTATCAATATGTTGTGAGCGATCGATCTGATCTAGGTAGATGGATCGTGGTCTTCCTCTATCTATTCTTTTGTATATTTGTTTCGTCAATCTTTGTTCACTCATCCTTTCAATATATCCAAACCAAAATGTCCTAAGTGCAATAATATATTTTTTTTATTGATTAATCGTCGTTTCGTAACAACACGTACTCTAAGAAAGTATGTGCACAGCGAGCAGTACTAACGCTAGCGCTACGTAAATGAATGCATATTCTCTTCTCATATATACTAATTATACTAATAATATAATAAAGAGGAAAGATTTGATTGTTTGTTTGTTTGTATTGAATAGGCTCCGAAATACTGGACCGATTTGAAAAATAATTTCTCCATTGGAAAGCTACACCCTGTTAGCCTATATTTTCATTATAAAAAAAAACTTATGTCCACCCATGCCAAGTCGGGACGGACCCTAGCGGTCCGTCCCGGCTTGGCATGGGTTATATTATTTGATAATTTACGAAACGTACTTAGCGTTACTAAGTATCTAGGAGTCACGTCGCGTTATTAGCTATTAGCTATTGTAGCGCTATTAGCTAAGATATACCTTTGTACATCTTTGCTAGCTAAAGAGTTCATCAAAAGTTGTTTATCGATAACAATAACTCTCTAAATATTGAAATGCAATCAGAAAGCGAAACCGATATTAACTAAATCAGTCGGAGGTCTTACGGATGACCCACAAAGTTTTCGATACTTTCCAGTGAAGTTAATTATTAATAATGTCGGTCTTGTGATTGGTATCACGTCGACATTTTGGACTTAATTTCACCATGAAATCATATTTTCACACTAGGGTTGGATGACATTAACGTATTAACGCCTTTTATTATTTACTAGCGGTCCGTCCCGGCTTCGCACGGGTGGACATAAGATTTTTTTTTACAAAATAAATATAGCCTACGTCACCTAGGGTGAACGTAGCTTTTTCAAATCGCTCCAGTAGTTTCGGAGCCTACAAACAAACAAACAAACAAACAAAAAAATTGTATGGATATTTACATACACATTTTTTTATTACCCTCCTGGGTCCCACAGCTGTGAAATGGACTCTATTTCGGGAAGCGACCGCTTCAACTTTCGATTGAGTCGTATCTCGTGCACTCGCACACTCACTCCTATAATATTAAGTACTAAAAAGGTTTTTCTTCTTCAGGAGCGATAGCAGTAGTCAGTACTGGATGGGGGCGGTGAGAGATCCCCAGGACCCCACAAACTGGAAGTGGGTGAACGGAAATGACGTCAGAGTGTCCTTCTGGAACGCTCCAGTGACTGGGGAGGGCTGTGCCCGATTCGACGGAAGCAAGGGCTGGCTGTGGGCAGACACCGACTGCCAAGCGAGGCTGAACTATATCTGTCAACACCGTAAGTTGAATATGATTGGTGATAACTCACTTTGCGAATTGAGCGATGCGAATTAATTATTTCTACATGTGAACTGTTCGGCTATTATGCGACTTCTCGACTGTTTATGATTGTTGTGTCAAAACTCCTGTTTTTAACGTATGTATGTCCTGTGATCTCCAACACAAAGGATATGATTAATAGTTATTAAGTAACTATTAAATTAAATTAAGTTAAAAAGTAAATAGTTAATAAGTAACTATTAATCATATCTTTTGTGAGCTGTCCTAGCTGGATTACAGCAAAAAATTGACCTCTGTGCCAAGTTACTTACATTCTATTTCCGTTCAGACTTTCTGGTCTGAATGAGCCTTCACAAACTTTCTCATTTATTATTATTTTATTAATGCAGATTACACCATACACATGTACAATATATTTACATCTTATTTAGTAATTATATAATATTAGATCAATAAGATTTAGGAAGCTCCACTATATATATATACATCGTGAAACAAACATATATTATGTACTCATAACACAAGTAACTTAAAGCGTTAGTACATTAGATCAGTCATGCACCTTTAATGTGCGTATGCGATGCACCTTTAGCGCCATTCACGAAGACGCGCCCCA
>JACCPG010010877.1:0-15497 GCA_016069955.1 Drepana arcuata | reverse complement strand
ACTGCAGTCCAAATATACTTATTGGTACAGTCAGGGTTCATACTTGTAATTTTTACCTTGTAGGGAATCACTCGGTCACCACGGCTCATCCAGTGGAAACAAAGATATTGTACTTATATATTATGTAAAGGAGGGGAGTTATCACGTGACACGTGTAATCGTACACGTGTCTTGTATAAGATTAGAAGTGTCAACACACACCTTCCCATTTATCTTGGGATAATAGGAAAAACCTCGTGAATAGCGAATAAATGCTAACAATTTTCACCTTAGTAATGTGTTAAGTTAATTCACAACAGGTATGTATAAATTAACGTCGTCATAAATTTACTTCAGAAGCGGGAGGATTGAGTAATTTATACGTGTTTTGAAATTATAATTCCAATATTGATTCACGGGAAATAAAAAGACAACACAGTTTAGTAATTGTGTCTTTATATTATCTCGTATTTATCATAGAAATAAGAATTGATAAGGCAGTGTGCTTATTATTATTATTATATGTAAAAAAGTAGTTTACAAGAAGTTTGCGGTGCTATAAATATTATTTTGTGACTTATTTTGAAACTGGTGTGACAAACGAAAAATTAAGAACAGTTCAAATAAAGAACGCTCAAAACCTATACGAACAGTAGCTTTTGTATAATATACCTATTCTATATTTGTATAATATGTATGTATAAAAAGTAGTCCCTCATAAAATAAAAATATTTTACACATTATGGTACTAATAGTATATTTATTTTGTTTTAAAAGGCATAAAGCATACAACCTCCTTAGTATCAGCGAGCGATACTCTAACGATAACCGCTTACCATCAGACAGTCCGCGTTGTCGTTTTGTATAGAAAAAAGGAACACATTTGCGACCTTATATTGTTTGTGTATACATCATGGGGTTATTCAGCGAGACCTAGCCTTGGTTCAGGGGGTTTCTTCACTGAATCAGGTGTTTCAATGTGTCAATGTATTATAACTACAAATGCAAATAACGCATACAATACTAGCTCATATGTTTCAACGTGGAACTACCTTGTCGAGTACTCACAGTACATTGTTACAAATCATTTTGAGTTACAACAAGTTTTAGTCATGTGGGAGTAGTTAGGTAGTTGTGCACTGCAACTCACGGTATAAATTACAGGCGTTTGGCTTGAGTCGAGTGGCTATAAGTTAGTAAAAGCCGGACCCTACCTTACCGCAACAGTAATGGTTCTATTTTATTCGACTGATATTGTGTAATAGCCGTGGTGGTCTAGTAGTTGGAATGGTCTGCAGAACAAAGATAGCAGTTTCGATCGAGTTACGAGCGGTTTTTCTGAATTTTAACTATAGTGATTTATCACCCAAAGAGCTTTACGGCAAAATAAATCTTCATCAGAAAATATACATACGTTTAAGAAGATTCAATGGTACGACATATAGTGCTTGTGCTTCACAAACTGCGATGGACTCGCAAACTGTCATGTTGGAACGAAAATTTTCCTCTCGCATAAAGAGGGTGTTAAAACCTATGTTCTTCGGAATCCTTCGGAAACCAATGCTTCCGCAATTTTTCACAAGATTCTGTTATTTCCTCAAGTAGGTTACTAATTAATCATATTTGTTTTAAAACCCCTCAAACATGCGATTAAATACATTCCCTGTATTTTGTAAAGGTTTGTTTTTCTTACCTACATCATTATTCGTTTTGCTTTGCTTACAAAGCTGTGACCGAGACGCAAAAGTCTATCGTTTGTTGTATTTGTACGTTATTAATGTTTTATCCTTTAATATTTTCTTTTATACACTGCTTTGCTTTGATGTCCTTAAATAAATATGTCGCGAGCATGTATTAAAACGGCTCTACAAAATAATTGGGACAAAATATGGGTGTTTATTTTTTAAGTGCAAATACATACCTACCAACAGCGCGTTTGTTGTTACAAAGAACTGTATTCGAAGCACGTAATGTTTATTTTTTCAGAGTTTTCATGCCAGTGTTGTAATTTATTCCGGATGAAGCATTAAGTAAGTAAGTAAGTATATATGTAGGTATGCATGGATATAGCCTATAGCTACCTAGCTGATTTAATGTCTTCCTGGAGAAACCTGACAGGAGAAGAAACGGTGAAACAAACTCACCAATTCCTCTTATTATTTTGTGATAAATGGAAACGCAGATTCTAGACTTGCCCAGTCACTTGCGGAATAACTAGACAGAGTAGAGCACCAGTTCTCTCTAGACTTATAAAGTCTTTCACTTCGTTATTAACTCGTCATATGTCGTATACATACATATTGATTGAACAAGCAAATAAATAATGTTGATGTCAAAAGTTTAACGGATATTTTAAACTGGATTTTTCTATTTAAATTCTCTTCATTCGCTAGCATACAGTTGTACTGCCAAAAAATACATTGTTTTCTTCATATGCTTGGACCAAAGGGTTCTTGAAAATAAGTCCGGCAATCTATATTTAATTACACTTGAATCGAATGCCAGAGTATTCGACAGTATCTATCGAAGTGGTACGAGAGACAAGGCCGGGATAAATTGGTACAAGGCATGCCTTTGCAGCGATGACATGGCCCGCCACTCGTATGATTGATCGCTCGCCGCCGGGAACCAATTAAACTTGTCCACTACACAGAACGATATAACATTTAGGAAGATATATTGAACCTAAAGGTCCACGAACCTTACTATATTTGAACTACAACACAAACGCATATTGCGAACAAACTAATCTAATTAGTTAAATGGATGGACGAAAGCTTTGCCATGGATATTAATAACATGTAATTTTATTTAAAACTAGCTGTGCCCGCGACTTCGTCCGCGTGAGGTAGTGACTTTGCTCAGTATTTTTTCATTTATTTTGGATGTGTGTGTGTATTGGGGATGCCTACGTTCATATTAGCTTTATGCATGCAAAGTCTCAGCCCGATCGGTTTAAAATTGACAAAGTTTCATACAAACTTTCATCCCCTATTTTATCCCCTTGGAGGTAGAATTAATCAAAATCCTATCTTAGCGGATGCCTACGTCATAACATCTACCTGCATGCCAAATCTCAGCCCGATCCGTCCAGTGGCTGTGCGTTGATAGATCACTATGTCAGTCAGTCACCTTTGAGTTATATAGATATAGATTAAGGAATTATATAAATAGCTTCCTTCTGAAATAGCATTCATAACATTCTTTAATGTTCGACGTTAGATTGAAATTACTAATAACAACAAAAAGTAATATCTTTGGTATTGTAAGCGCCGTTACGGTAATCGCTTACCATCAGGCGATACATATGGTGTTCTTTACTATTGTGGTATGTATTTGTTTATTTATTTAATATTTTTGCAACAGTTTGTTATTATTTACAAACTGACAATATACCCTGATGGGCGTAGTAATACAATAATTATCTTGTTCCTTAAAATAATACATACTTGAAATATATATATATATATATACCTTTTATATGATATATCAATTATTAAAACAAGAGTGAAGAACTTTGCAAATGCGAAAAACTTTGCCTACGTAAAAGTGGCATATGTAACTATCCGTACTCCCCGGTTTCACCCGCGATTATTTCATATATTATTATTGCTCCCTTGGTAGTAAAATAATAAACTATTCATACAAACCTTGCTCTCGAATAATCTTAACTATGGTTGAAAATAGTATTAAACTCCGTTGCGTAGTTTAAATGATAATAAATATCCTCACGCCTTCCCATAAGGGTTCCCGAAGGGGTAGGCAGGTTGGGCAGAAAGGTGTAGTTAGGTGTGGTAACCACACACTCACTTTCCGCGTGAGATATATTTTAGCTGCCAACGCGAAACATGGCGAGTACATCACCGTAACAAAAAGTATATACATTTAGCCTTTGAATTTCTTCTTAAACGTATGCATGCTTCCCCTTGATATTTTCCTTCACCGTAAAGCTAGTGGCTCATCAAGTGTAAGTTTAAAAGATCTAAATCGGGATACCCGTGTCTATTGTGTGATAACTTAATCTTATATTAAAAAAGAGAGGACTGTGCGTATGATTATGTTTCCTGTTCGAGAACAAAATAAATTGTTCTCGAACAGGAAAAACAAACCGATTGTTTACATAAACATCACATTGTCTTTGATCCAATCCATCAGGCACACGGCATGCTTGTGTGTTATATAAAAATAGTGTGATATAAAAATAGGGATAGTCTAATACTTAGATAAATATACCGCTGATACACCTCTGCCTACCCCTTCGGGAACCCTGGTGGGAAGGCGTGAGGATATTATTATATATTATATGATTACTGCCCTGCTCCCGTCGGTAGTAGCAAGGTGGTATATGGCCTACAGCTTTCTTCTTTTATTGTTCTCGTCTCCTATAGCTATCTAAAGCAAAATTATTTTAAATCAGATTAGCAGTTCTTGAGAATAGCGCGTTCAAATAAATAGACTATGGGGTTAGGTTTAAATATTTTTTTTTCTCAAAAGGTTTACTACATTACAGTTTAATTACGATCAGTTATTTACATTATATTTTGTCTCTCAAGCTACAAGTTTCAACGTAAATACGACGTAGCGCATGTAAAATATTTTGTACAATTTAAGTGTGGTTTAGTTTAAAAGCGTGTTCGTCTTGCCGAGGGAAGTAATGACGCTCCGGGGGCCGTAGTTGCTTCAGACAAGATTCGTGCGACGAACCACACACTCACAATTTAAAGTTTTTGGCATACGTCTCCGCCTAGTAAAGTGTTTTGCGAAAGCAGTAGTATGGATGGGGTCTTTGTAAGTATATTTTGTATTACTGCCCCTTCATTCTTGCTACACTCAACCTGTATATTATCTACGTTTGGCAAATATGTTAACGCTGCAAACAGATTCCTTGATTACATATCATATTTCTAGTGAACACGTTTGCTAGGGACACTGGATCTACAACGTACAATAAATGCTCAGTGCGTAAATACAATCTTCCACATCCATTATATTTGGGTGAAACGACTATGAACCTTACAGCTTGGAGCGTAAGGGCGATAATAACTGTGTTACCGAGTAAATTTGTTGTACACCTGGCGGGAGGAATAGATATTTCAAATGTCAACTGTCGTTGTGAAAACGTCAGTGGCAACCCCCCGTCGTCAACGGAGCGCCCAGAGACAGTTAATAGAGTGGGCCCATCACAGTATGTATGGTCTCCCGTGAGGAGGCACGCCCTATCAAGCCTTCGTTTTCAATTTCCGTTTAAGTATAATTGAATCTTGAATGTAATTCTGGTTTTTTTCCCACTAGGTACGTGGAGCGCCTTGAAAAGGCACATTCAGAGTTTCTACATAATTGCTATTTTAGGTTATACCTCTTCTCGTTGGGATTCTACTTATCATGGTTCAGGTAGATATTTTGTTAGGTATGATGATAATGCTTATTTTTAAGTGTTGAAGAATTCTTATTTGAACGCTACGGCGCAAAGGATAAAAATATGACGACTTTAAACGTATTGGAATCCCAAGTAGGTACATATGTATGATACCTATTTTTGTCTAGATCTAGATTTGCATAAGATAACTGGTTTATTAGCATTGCTATCCAGCTTAGCAATGCAGTCTCTTTGGCATGCTACCGCGAGATACCAATTTGGCACATATATTTTACTAGTAAGCAGTTATTGGTAAATATTGTTCGTTGTTGTCACTGTACACAAAACGAATAACCAATTTGTTTCAATTGTGATGAATATAACTCGCATATGTAAACAGTATTTTTTATGATACAGGTCTATCGAATAGATTGAACTCTTTGGGGCTTACATCCAAACCATCGCTGATTGATTTCATGTAATGGTTTGTTTTTTTGCACTAGTGTTATCAAGTCGGTAGATGTTTAATGGATCTTTCTACTTCTTTTTTACATCCATTTTTACGTTTTTTTCCTATATTATATGGACTATTGATGGATGAAAAGAATCATTAAATCGCGATATATATCCTATATATGTTTGAGCTTTGAGGATTAAACATATGTAGATTATAGGGCCAGGTAATTTGGTTCGGTCGATATAATAAGTTTTATTATTAGCATCAAGTCTTTTGGCGGCTAAATATGGATGGTATTTCGTTCTTGAAATAGAATTGGTAGCCTTGGGCAAAGGTTATTACAAGATTAAAAGGTACTATATTAAGCCTTATTTGAGCTCTGGTTGATCTTATAAACGACTTAATCTGAAAGTATTACATTCTTGTTGATTGCGAAATATTAAAAGCACTTCGTTATGAGATGTAGAAGCCGAATATTCTATTTCCAAAATATTGTATTGTGTTACCAGCTAGGATAGCCCATTTTACCAAACCACAATACAATTTATTTTCTCACTGATAAAAAAGCGAAACATTTCATTTCACCGTTTTTGACCCCATATTTGTGAGCTCTTGAGTTAAGCCGGGGTGTGAATAGTTTTTTGTAGGGTCGGCCATGCGTCATAGATGTCCTCAGTACAAGCGGCCATAGCGTCCGCTTATTATCGGTACCTATTGATTTTTTTATAACATACATTCATATGAGATCTGCCAGAGCCGAATCTTGAGATATTCAGTGAATAAGGGTGTAATTGTGAATATAAGGAAGGAAATTGCGTTTGTTCGTAAAAGAAAACAAACAAAGTGATAAAAGGTCGCAATGGTTACGTGATAGTGTGAAACAGATGAAGAATTAGATTGTTGAATGAGAATGAAACAAATACGGTAGGAGTGGCGCTATTTTTCCAATATTTCGACGTAAACAGTAAACCTTAATGTCGCTCTAGGGGAGATGATAAATATATTTTAGGACTCGACTGAACTTATCGCTGTCAATTGCTATATTCTAAAATGAAATAACGATATAAAAAAGAAATGTTTTGCAAAGTAGCGAATATTGAAGAAAATATTTTTTTTGTCGGTAGGAGCGTGTGGTGCGATGGTGGCGTTCAGGTGAGGACGCGCGCCGGGCGGGGCGCCCAAGCACCGCCCGCCCATGACCCCTAACTTCACACTAAGGTTAGTCCCGGATGTGGTTCTTCTTCCTTACCCTCAATTATTAGCAACGTCATATTTTTCATTACTAATATTGGTTTTCTTTTCAATTCTTTCAATTTTTCAGATTTTTCAGATAAAATTTTTTTTATTTTGACTTTTGAGTTGGTGATTTAATGTGTTACCTCACTAACGTCAGGATTATACTACACAGAAAAAAAATTTATATGTACCTAAATTTAATATTTGCTTCGATAATGTTTTCATCCATCGTGACCTAAGCGACTGTACATCCTGAGTAAAGCTAAGAAAGCCGCAACTTGCAGAATGGTAGCGTAGACTCAAACAAACCATTCGAAAACAGATTAGCCTATCCTAACCTAACTTTGGGTTACAACTTACTGAAGATCATACCCAGTAGCACTACTTACTTAGTGTTGTATTTCTGCGGTTGTGCTGTACAGCGCTTTGTTGGGACAGTGTAAAGTCAGGACGCGAAGCAATGGCTCTTATATTATAAGGTACATTACCAGCTTACTTACATGTATAGCAAGATAAAGTTGTGTCTTCTTAATACAAAGTGAATGCAAAAAATACATACATCCCCACAGTAATAATCTGGGTTAGATTTAATGTCGAATCGAGCCACAGCATCTTTATGTTTCAAGTGTCACTTCGTTCGCCCATTCACGGCGTAAATAACGTTGCTGTTTATAGTCCAAGCGATGCTTTAGTGCCGTTATTTAGAATTCATAAGATATCCACATTTGTGGACTTCGGTTCAATAATTATCTTTAGAGCGTATAAAGCGTTAATTGAAGTGTATAAATTAAATAAGGATTTAGTTATGCAAGCATAAGTCCATAATAAAAGAACATTGAGAACATTGTAGGCTTTGTAGATTCTTAGATCTTGCTAACATTGTTATAATTATCTTGTTTTATGTATGCTTTGTATAGTAAGCAGCGACCTATTGTCGGGCCTACGTTGTTCCCCCATACTTGGGTACTATTGCTGTAACGAAAAATATTATTGTTGTATATGCCTAATGATTTGAAAAGAGTAACCATGGAGTTTCTTGCCGGTTCTTCTCCATGGAAGCGACCAACCCGAACCGTGCTTCTTTTTCGACGTTTTATAAGTGCCCACCTGGGCCTATGTGAAATAAAAAGATTTTGATTTTGATTTTGATTTTTGATTTTGAAAAGAAAACACTATTATATTTTCTTATAATTCTTTAGATGGGTGGTGCACTGGCTGGCGGCAGCTGCGGCGTGGCAGGCACTGTGCGGTGCGCACGCTTTCACGCCGCCACTGACGCCGCCGCTCACGCCGCCCTGCCCGATGCACTGTATCTGTCTTTCACAGTCGCAGGTCAGTACTACTTTCCCTTGAAGCTATTTGCTCGTATAACTAACCATCTTGACCCAGGCTGTGGAATTAACTCCCCGTTGAGGTTTTCCTTAGAGATTCCAAGCGGAGTTCTTTAAGTGTGAAGCGCTCAAGTGAACCTAATGTTTGTTTGCCACCTTAGAATATATGAGCAAGTCTCTCTAACGTTCTCGGCGGGTAGTTACACGGCTATGTTAATTATGTCATGTAGTTTTTTAATATGTTTACAAGTTAATTTATTCACGCGTCAGGTCTTTTTTGTCAAACAACAAAATCTTTCCCTACGGTTATCATGTGATCTACTATACAATTACTTTTTTTAAACTTTCTTCGCAGTAAAAACGAACTTCTGAATAGAGTAGGAATTCGAAAATTATAAAAGCATTTCTTTATATTTTTGTCAAATAAAGTTTATTCCATTGTCATATGTGATACTGGCTTTGTTAAAACTTCGTATTCGTATGATACATGTATGAATCTTTAAATACTTCTGAGCCTAAATCAACGCCTTATATTCATCTCACGAATACGATAACATACGATATTCTATCAATAAGTTTCTCTAAACTGGAAACGTAAAGCTGTATTGATAAATATTTGTTCAATAGCAACTCGAAGAGAGGTCAGGTAGAGAAAAGCTATCTATCCATGAGTATGTACGTATATATGATGTCACCTACTAAATTGGATTGTAGCTCCATCATCGGCGACGCTTCGTGCGCTCGTACCTGTGGGGCTGAATCAAATTGATATTTGTTTTGCGTGATTATTTGCGAAGCTTAAGTTTGAAACAATTCAATCAAAATATGGTCCAGCGTCACATCTGTGTGCGTTGATGGGCACATTTTGGGAAGGATTAATTTTATTGACACGACAAACAAGAGGAAATAGCGTTTAGAATTCAATCATATTTGGTGGATAAATATTGCATTGAATATGATAAGAGGATGAAAAGTTTATTACTACTAAATACTCTTTTTATTCGCAGGTAGTATGCAACAGCGCAGCGCTAAGAGGCGTGCCAACGGCGCTGAGCCCCAGTGTAACGCAGCTGTCACTTTCCCGGGCAGACCTTCGCGTGCTGCGGTCCGACGCCTTTGCCCATTTACGGCAGCTGCGTAGACTCGCTCTAGATGCCTGCAACCTCACACGCATCAGGCCCTTCGCCTTCCGCGGCCTGCCACGACTACGTGAACTATACATACAGCACACCCCTCTCGCAACAGTGGACGCATTTGCATTCGCAGCGCTTCAAAACATAACATCCATTGTGCTTACACACAACAGGATTGCACAAATAGAGGGATACGCTTTCGCCGGAACCAATTTCATAAAGCTCATATCCCTTCGAAACAATCCAATTAAACGGATACTAGCGCATGCATTTTCCGGTCTCAACGACGTGACCCAGATAGAGCTTCCTTCGGGAATCAGATCTATTGAGCCCGAAGCATTTGCAGGCCTGGAGGGAGTGGGCGCTCTCGAGCTAGCATATATGGACCTTCCCGCACTTCAAGCGGACACCTTTCGAGGATTACTGCGGGTTGGCAAACTGGCGCTGCGAGAGTCCGACCTCGGCATAGTACGCATCGGAGCATTCGATGGACTCCAACGAGTTGATATTCTAGAGATATGTAACAATAAAATCGACGGCATTGAGGAATTGGCTCTGATACAAAACAACAGTGTTCACACTTTCAAGTTAACGGGTAATCACATGCTGGAGAGCCCTGAGGCGGTGGTGCTGGAAGTGGAGGACATTATAATCAAAGGGAACCACCTGCCTTGCGAGTGTGGCCGTGACCCGTTAGCTAATCCATTGGCTTTGACTGAGGAATTTGCGGAAGAAAACTTTTGTATATCGCCGCTGAAGGTGCGCGGACGCAGCCTGAGCAGCGCGGCGAGTGGAGGCGGTTGTCGCGGCGAGGCTGGAGGGAGCGCACGCGCCCGCGCCGCCGCCGCCGCGCGCCGCACCGCCCACCCCCTGGCCCCGCCGCCCCTCGCCCTCACCGCTCTCACCGTTGCCACCCTCGCATTCCTGGCGAGTAGCTAGGCGCCCTCGATGTTCAATTATACTTATTGTGTGATGTAGCCGACTGTAAATATTGTAATATATGCGAGTAAATATAATAACGCAAAATTTTACATTGAAAGGGTCCGTTCATTGTGTATACGTTGGACCATGAATAAAATTTGCCTTTGGAAATAACAGCGTTTCATTTGATTACCAACTTTTAATTTACCTTTTATTTACCTTGTTGCTGTGAGGAAATATATAACTACCAGTCTATACTACAACCCATTAATAAACACGCCAGGCGCGACGATTGCTCTGAACATTTTACCGTTTCTGTTTAGAGCTGTTAGATAATACTAGACCGCAAAAAGGCTCTGTGAAGAGGAACAAAAATGTTATACATATTTCTACGCCTCCCCACAAGGGTCTCCGAAGGGGTGTATAGTATTATCCACACACTCACTATTCGCCAGAAATTTAATATCTTCGAGAAAAGTCAAGAGAAGAGCCGTGGTGGCCGAGTGGTTCGAGCAGTTGCCTGCGACGCAAAGGTCGCAAGTTCGAATCCCGACTGTACCAATGAGTTTTTCTTAACTTAAGTACAGTGATTAGTCACACCATGAGCTTTACGGTGAAGGAAAACATCGAGAGGATACCTGCATATGTCTGAGAATAAATTCAAAGGCATATGTATAGTCGTGCTTGAATAACGGCGATGGACTCTGTCACGTCACGTAACTCATCTGTCACGTTGGCACCTAAAATACCTCTGGCGGAAAGTGGGTGTGTGGGTATTACCTATACACCTCTGCCTACCCCTTCGGGGACCCTTGTGGGAAGGCGTGAGGAGAGAAAAGTCACCTTTGACACTCATTGTTTTCTTCTGAGATTTTTGTGAAGGTTTGCTAAATTGCTTTTCCTCGCACCAATTAGAAATATTGATGTTTATTTTTTTAAGTTCTAATGAAAGTAAACATGCAGAAATTCCTTGCTAATAAACTGAAAGAAATCACGAGTCATGATAATGAAAGTTTAAAAGATTTATGATTTATAAAAATAACTGTTATCTGTATTTCTAGTCAATTAGCAGACGACATCAGATAGCGGCTTAGTAATGTGACTGTCGGAGGGAGGCCCGCGCCGCTCGCTGTCCGCGAACAAGAAATATCACTCGCTCTTAGATCCACGATAACTACCTAGCAAGCATAACTAAAGCACGAACTATCATTCCTTTTGTTTTTATTGCCGGCTGACCATTACGAGTCACATATTCGCAATTCACAACTCTAGTGCCGCTTGAAAGAATAACCTAATGCCACGCGCTTGGAAGTAGGTAAACTTAACCCAGTTATGCTACAAACGTACTTAATATTGAACAGACACACATACACGATATACAAATTAGATTATTATTTGCATACATAGTTCATGAATATAAATGTTCATGAAAACAGCCGTGGTGGCCGAGTGGTTCGAGCAGTTGCCTGCGACACAAAGATCGCAAGTTCGAATCCCGACTGTACCAATGAGTTTTTCTGAACGTAAGTACAATGATTAGTCACACCACGAGCTTTACTGTGAAGGAAAATATCGAGAGGAAACCTGGATACGTCTGAGAAGAAATTCAATGGCGTATGTATAGTTGTGCTTGAGTAACGGCGATGGACTCGCCATCTGTCACGTTGGCACCAAATATACCTGTAATAGGGTATTACCTATACACCTCTGCCTATCCCTTCGGGGACCCTTGTGGGAAGGCGTGAGGATATATTATTATTAGTTCATGAATAAATGATTATTCATTCAGTTTAAAATGACTAAACGTTTGCAGCAGGTCTATTACATGGATACTTATTTAATGATAGGTCACGCGTTTCTTTTGATCATAGCAAATTGCTTCGCAGTAGGTGGGAAGAGAGAATTGAAGTAGGATTATTTTTTTGCGCAAAGCAGCTTACTGGTAATACGTGGTGCGCAGCGGCACTGGGCTGCACAGTTGCGATCGCCATATGTCGATTGTCGATACAATGCGTCACGGCTCATTAATGCTCTATCGATCGAACGAGCCACTCGGCACTCCACTACACAATTTGCAACCGTCCACTGCATTCAATGCGATTCAGACGTTATTCGTCACCAATCTCTGCGTATTTCGAATCAACAATTGGCTTTGCCAATTTTACATCTAACTTTCAATTATGTACGCATCAAAATGATTTTCTGTCCCAATTCGTTAAATCCTGTTTGTAATGCCATTGTGAATACCGAAGAAAGAAAAGTTTTTCGAATCTTTTGTTGGCGATACACGGCTTTTCTCAATTTGTTACAAACATTTATTTTTCGGCTTAATTTACCTACTCGCTTTGAGAGCTGTATAAAAGGTAGGTAAAGGTAAGATACACAATGAGTTAACGATATTTTGGTTTTTACGATGTTTTCCTTAGAATTATGTCATGCTATGTTATTTACTAAAATTCGGTTTCGATGAGCTTACCTCGAGCTTTACGGGGAAGGAATGCACAGTGAGGAAATCTCCATACGTTTGAAAATACATTCTAAAAAGTATGCATGTAGATATATGTTGCGATGGAGAAATGGCAATAGATACGCCTTTTATCACATTGGCACATTAATGTATCTTTGGTACCTAAAACAGAAGTAAACTGTGGGCCAGCGCCAACACCATCCTGAGCTTGCTGGCAAGTAGGTTTGATCTTCAGTATGTGAACAATTGCTCAATGATTCACATGCTGGGAATCACAACATTTTTTCATGTATTTATTGAATATAATAATTTATTATATTATATTTATTTATTGAATATCTGAACTCATAACATTGGACTTATGATAAAATTAATAATTTGCATCACTACTTAAAATATCATTTGTTTTTGCTATTTTCTGAATGTCACGTGATCGATATTACTGGATGTATAAGATTTGATAGAGATATTAAGATTGTTTTTAAGTGTCGGTATGTGTCCATGTCATTGTTTTGCTACTAACATTAGTGTTTATAATTATAATAGTTTACTAACCCATGATCCTTGGTCGAAATACAATAATTGTATTGTATTGTATTGTAAAAACCCATACCAACTACTTTGAGACCATTGTGGAAAGGCGTAACAATATTTATAATCGTAAATAGGAGCTGTCATTGTTGATTGAAAGAGCCGTGCTTATTAGCGCAGCTACGTCGTAGCGGGCGCCGTGAGTTCTCTTAATGACCTACGGCTACTCCTGCAGCTGACGGCTACAATACGAAAAAGGGACCGGATCAAAGAAATATGACTGCGATGATTCCACCGCTATATAATATTGTGGTTAAATAAATAAAAAATATACATACGATAAAAGCCGTGGTGTTCGACTGTTCGAGTAGTCGCCCGCAAAACAAACATTGCAAGTTCGAATCTCGACTGTCCAATGACTTTGTCTTAACTTAAGTGATCACTACGAAGCTTACAGACTAGGAAAATATCGAGAAGAAACCGGCATACGTTTGAGAAGAAATTCATATATTTATGTATAGTCGTGACTCGACTCGCCATCGGTCACCTTGGCACCTAAAATATATCTCCGGCAAAAAGTAGGTGTGTGAGTACTATCACCAATGTCTCAAATACTCTGACCCTAGTTGGAAGAAGAGGAAAACAAGCGGGCAGTAAGCAAGCAGGCCGATCCATTCCACTTTGTCTCGATTCTGTATTAGATTGATAAACAAAGCAGTCAATACATATTCCAAGATAAATTATGCAAAGATGATTTGCGTTCCTCCAGATTCACCCATTTGCCCACTTGCGAGCGAATGGAGCAATATCCAAAGATAACATGAGAATTTACGCCTTTACACTATGATAAAACCTTATTTTTTATATATCTTTCGGCACTGTCGTTGGGAAGTTGATCCTTTATTTATTACAACCGTGATGAAAAACCTTTAGATAGAGATATGAGCGTACATTTTACTTTGATTACTTCGGAAGTAATAATAATAGAAATAATAATGTTTTATACAACAAGAGTGGCAAACAAGCATACGGCCCACCAGAAACGGTTACCGTAGCCTATTTACGCTCACGCTACCGCAGTATCACTTGCGCGTTGCCACTCTGTACATATATAAATATATGTACTCTATGTAACTATTAAACGTAAATGTATATTGACGTATTAACATTGATTTGGTGAAATATTCTGTATAACATTGATTCAATTACGTATACTTTACTCGGATACATATGTAAGTACATGTGCCATTATGTTCAAGGCAACTTTGACGTAAGGGACAAAGGGCAAAAAGTACTTACTTGAGAATTTTCACTTCATGATGTGAGTACGTCTTGTAGTAAGTAGCGAGGGGAGTAACACAAAGCGCAGGAAGTTTGTTCCACAGCTTTATACGGCTAATGATACGACGAACATACATATAGAGGTATCGAACGAAAATTATTTTGACCTAGTTCAATATGTTGGGCGAATAAAAAATGTAAGTCGTACAAAACAAGTATGTAGCCAGCTTGCTGGTTAACAGTTATATGGACGTATATGTATATGGACGCTTACAGCACCAGGGTTATCCAATATATGATCGAATCCGATCATCCATACATCTTCGTTCCCGTCCTGAATAAGTGATAAACAAATGACAGAAGGCGTTTTCAGAACGGATCACTTGGCTGTTATTCATTCAATCTGAAACTTCCTGCATTTGAAGAGTAAATTAAATTACGACGGGGTCTCTAAGGGGAGCTATTACTTATTTAGAGAGATTCTCAAACTAATCGAATCATAAGCTTGCAGGATATACTCGTACGTACTTAGAAGTAATATGTCCTAAAGGCATTTAATTAAATTTTATGGCTTCAGTCTCTCATTGATTTACTATTGTAATTATTCCGATTTATTTACATGCATACACACCATCATGGCGATTCCCTCTCGGGGCAAGCAGAGCGTGTAGAACGCCAGTTCTCTGTAGACTTAAATAGACCTCTTTCTCTTCGGCCACAGTCGTCAATTACATGAACAATACATGTTCATGTAATTGACGACTGTGGCCGAAGAGCTAGCTCTTGAGGTTCCCATCCTCGAGAG
>JACCPG010010875.1:0-13888 GCA_016069955.1 Drepana arcuata | reverse complement strand
GCTAGATCGTTATTCTAATGCCTTGATTTACACTAGTGTAAGCACAACATGGCAAAAAAAAACTATCTGCCAGTAAAAGACCCGTCGTTTAAATTAAAAGAATACACAAAATTGTTTTTTTTAATTCGAAACTTACTTCTAAAAGCCAACCTTACATACTTTACCTCTTTATAATATTAATGCAGATTGATACGGACTTAGGTACGTAATTGTTCTAATGACACATAAATAATGCAGAAACCCTGATTTAAATTGTATCAAGCGAACGTTTCCGTGCAATGAAAACCTTGGACGTGTAGTTAATTTGACCACTTCTATTTAGTGCATCGAACGAAGGTGATCTTGCTCAACCTTTCATGCTCTATGGATTGTTAAAACAAAATCAAAGGAGACTTCATAGGATTATTGAAGTTTAGCTTGCCTGAGTATACAATTTGATAATCAAACTCGCCAATTGCTACGTTGGCATCTGAAGTAGCCACAATAGCTCCGGCAGGAAGTGGGGTAAAAGGGGTGTGTGGGTACCTACTACACACCTCTCACAATATCTAGTGGAATCTTGTGGGTAGACGTGAAGATACATTTGTAGTATTTTTAAATACTAAGTACGGTGATGATTGAGGAAATAATAAAAGTTTGATACGTTCAATATGCGTATGAAGCTTGAGATGCATTAAGTAAGAAGCCACTCGGCTGCAGAAAGCTTTTCCTTGTCCACATATATGAGATAGCTTGTGAAATTAAAACTCCTCTACATTTCGACGACCCGAGAAAAGTATTTAAATGAAATGTATTGAGAAAGCCGCGGCGGAAATGAGGTTCTTTCAGCTCGGGCTCATTCCCATTTTTGAGTGACTGTTTTAGAAGTCCAAGAGTTTTCTTAAGGTGCATTTTTTAGTTTTAATCTCGCGCGAAACAGTCTGCTGAACCCGATTTCGCAAAAGTTATCAGAACTGCATTCATATAGAATTGATAGCGAATAATTAAAACAGGAATAAAAAAAAACTTAAAATCATAATCAAATTTGTTGATTACATCTAAATTTGATGCTCATTATTGAAACGCGGAGAGTGCTTAAAGGTTTATGCTTACGAACATGGGACATGTGTTGACTTTCGACTGTTGAGTGCGGTGCATCACCCCATACATTTAATTTTAACCTTAACACATTAAGGAGCAATACTTTAAAAGTTTAAAAGCACCTAATATACCTCTGGCGGAAAGTGGGTGTGTGGGTATTACCTATACACCTCTGCCTACCCCTTTGGGGACCCTTGTGGGAAGGCGTGACGATATATTATTATTACTTTAAAAGTATAGTGTAGGCACACGCTTTATTGCTATATGCATGTATGTTTGCCGTCACAATAAAAAATATCAATTTATAAAACTTTTATTTCTAAATTTATTAAACTTATCTTAAGAAAGAATACAGGGAACACTTATTAAGACATATTATAATACAATACAATGCATACATACATATAAATAAATAAATACCTGGGACAATTCCACACAAATTGACCTAGTCCCAAAGTAAGCAAAGCTTGTGTTATGGTAACTAGACAATGATGTATTTACTTATATAGATAGATATATACATAAATACATAGGACATCCAAGACTAAGGTACAAATACTCGTGTTCATCACACAAATATCTGCCCTCAGCGTGATTCGAACCCGCGACCTCAAGTTTCACAGTTAGGAGCTCTAACCACTAGACCAGATGGTCGTCATCATATCATCACGCGGAGTCCCTAATGGGGTAGGCAGAAAGTATAGAGCGCCAGTTCTCTCTAGACTCACATACCTCATTCGCTTCGTCCACATTCATCAGTCAATTTAATACAAAATTGAAGCAAAAACCACGTTTCCAAGAAAATGCTCACAGCCTCTTTCGATGCTTCCACATAAAAAAAACTTGACACAGATGTAAGAACGAGAAGTATGTTCGTTTGTTTGTTTGGTGTAGGTACCATATGGGCCAGTATGTTATCTTTGGACGTTGAACAACCATAGTAGTCACCAAAGCTAATGTGTTTATTTAATTACGCGTAACTAAATAAGACCATGTCAAATGTGTCTCATCCGACAATAAAACTGGATGGTTTGACATTGGTTGGATTGTCGGATATTGCACAATGGTCCTTCAGGCACAAATGTTTGGTAGAGAAAATTATCACGCTTCACACGGGTGCAGCTTATGCGAAGAAAAGTAATACATGTAACGATTCCTAGAACGTTTTAATATATAACTGACGATTAGAACCGCAGTGGGGAGACTAAGTCTTCATATATTTTAAGAGAGGTAGGGCATGACGGGTTTCCCGTTCGAATTCGGAGCAGCCCGACTGGGGCAAGACCTCCACCTTATAGAAGTCCATAGCCAAATGACACAATTTTTTGTGTTGTGTTCCTACGCGGTGAATAAGGTTGCCAGTAATGAACTCCTTGGGAAAGGGGAGGATTGTTACATTGTGTTGGAAGCAAAGGGATTAAACCCATTATGCTGCCAACACACTATAACTCTCCGAACACAGAGTGGCAACACGCAAGTGATACATCGGTATCGTGAGCGTAAATAGGTTACGGTAACCGTTTCCCATCAGGTAGGCCGTATGCTTGTTTGCCACTCTTGTTGTATAAAAAAGAAATATATATAAATTAATTGTAATAGAAAACAAAATATTATTGTTAAATTGCTGTGTATATAAGACATGACGAGAAAACTATATAAGCTTCATGTAAGATGTGGCTGAGACGGTGGTAAAGTCACCATATCTGCCTAACCTTTAAATTGAGTTTTTTTATGGAATTTAATAATCTATCCCAAATTGTATCAAACTTTGTTAAGCCAATCTGGCGTGATTGCTTACCACATAAAATTCAAACATCAAAACTTATTTAATAAAACATACTATTTAGATATTAATTTCACCTTACGAGGCTTGTTATTTTCGATTTCAGGGGCAGGACTTGAATAACATTTAAATTTGCAGTGACTCGACACCCAATACCACGCCAGTTGTAGCGTCAAGTCCATAGCGTACAGTTTGTACAGCGTAACAATTGGTCTAGGTACTACTACATCAAAGTCATACATATTAATACAATACATAACCTTCACATTGCATTTCGTTGTGGGTATGAAACGTTTTGGTCATCGCGGTCAAAGGTAAAATAACAAGATTGCAATGGTGGGCGTAACTAAGCGGAATTCTTCATTCCTGGGAATAATAGTGAATCACAATCTTCGGTTCTAAAAGGCTACATATATTTATTTACCTGTTACAATAGTGATCACGCTGAAATATCTGCTTCAATAATTAATATTTAAAAGGTTTCAGTGAATTAGATTTGATTGAGACTTGAAACACTTAAAATTTCGCCAAAACCCCAAATTTAATCGTAAAACGTGCAGTTTTAATGAAAAAAATATTGCAGAAATGGTTCCTTTTTATAAAGCAGTATGTAGCTACGGACCCAGGGGTGATAATATGAATTGTTTCACAATTTTTTTTATGACGAATGTTTGTGATTCTAAAGAGTCAATATGTATAGAGCGAACTGGTGTTCTTCTCTCTATATGCCGACCCTTCTAAGTACTGTAGAGAAACTTACCCAAGGCCACAATAAAAACTCAATACTTCACTTCTCAATTATTCGGGGACCCTTGTGGGACGGCGTGAGGATATATTATTATTTACTTTTTACTTCACTTTTCAGCTTAAATTCAAGTACGAAAAACGCAATTAAGTGACAGTCACGGCTTGCTTAGTGATAATAATCGTTGAAACGAATTTCCCCGCTCTAATCAGTGAATTGCTCAGCCATTTTAATTTAAGCATATCAGTTCCCATGCCATGTAGCAAGTTGATTAAACCTTATGTGTAATCATTTGTATTAACTTGATTAACATAAATTCGCCGTTGGGTAACGTTCCTGTTCATTATCAACAGTACATAATTAGTCATAACTATGAAAACTCACATTTCATCTGTAAATTTACATCGTAGGTTTGAATGAGATTTGTTTGAAACAAACAATGAGCAACTCGAAATGAAACAGATATGAAGAAACTGATGAATACGGATGAAGCTAAAAAGGTGTGTAAGACTAGAGAGAATTGGACTCGGCGTATAATAATATAATATAATATATCCTCACGCCTTCCCACAAGGGTCCCCGAAGGGGTAGGCAGAGGTGTATAGGTAATACCCACACACCCACTTTCCGCCAGAGGTATATTAGGTGCCAACGTGACAGATGGCGAGTCCATCGCCGTTACTCAGGCACGGCTATACATACGCCTTTGAATTTCTTCTCAGACGTATGCAGGTTTCCTCTCGATGTTCTCCTTCACCGTAAAGCTCGTGGTGTGACTAATCACTGTACTTAAGTTCAGAAAAACTCATTGGTACAGTCGGGATTCGAACTTGCGACCTTTGCGTCGCAGGCAACTGCTCGAACCACTCGGCCACCACGGCTCTTATAAATATCATCACGGACTCGGCGTGATGATATTTATACAATAAAATTACTAGGACGAATATACGAAGATATTATTTTAGAAGGATTTACTCGTATTCAAATTTATAAGGAGATATTGTCACAATTACACAGTAAAAATACCGGTACAACCTTGAATCTCACTGGACATATAAGCAAAGATAATTAAATAGTAGTGGTACCGTGAACAGCATTTTAATTGCACCTGTTTGTGTGCTCATAAGACTGCCCGAATTATTTAGATGGAACTACATAAGTCAACCGCGACGTTCAGTATGTTTTCTTTTCTTTTGAATGTTTTACTAATTGTCTAAGACTTATACTTTTACTAAATCTGAAATGTAATCATAATACCAACTTAAACATACAAACCCTTAGGTTCCCGTGATGGTTAAAAATATCATAAGTGATATGCTAAATATATAATAATAAGTAAGTAGAGGTGTTCCTAATAACATATTTTTTTAAATATATTAATATATATTATATTTTTTTTAGACATCTGGCTGGATTACTATATAGGATATATTTTATTACAGAAAACAATTTATCAATTATAACAAATTTTACGCAGATGAGTTTCATCCAATAAAATTATAAGCTCGTGTCAGGTGTCTATGAATGTCAGGTCAAATTTTTTTACCATCAGATACTATTATTTTAACATACGTTACGCATTATCAATGTTGCTCCGCCTTAAGCAACTATGCTATGCGCATGAGTCGCATGTAAATAATCCAGACGTCAATCATAGCTTCACGGATGTGAGCTTGTGATCTTTATCAATGTCACGTCGAGGAAATTTGGTAAAAACATTAAGAAGGAAATGATCAAGACGGAAACTAAAACACTGCATTTGGACACTCGCAGTGGAATGATCTTCCGAATGCGATATTCCCTAGAGAGTAAAACTTGCAGTTCTCCAAGAAGGACGTCAAAAACTTCTATAGAGGAATGGCCTAGCCTGCAAGCATATATGAAGTGACTGATCAATTAAGATAAAGCGAAAGTACTCTACTTTCTCAACGTGTAGGACTCGGCGTTATGATGATATGTAAATTCATAAAGATTATGCCTCAGTAATCTAGCTTATGATTACAACACTGTTTGCTCTGAGGTAAATATAGGCCTACTTACCAATGAACCATGTACGTAATAAGAAATATTGTATTATAATTTGTATTTACTCATAAGGTATAGTTATCAGTAGCTGTGCGTTAAGACAACGACTTTTGTGTTCACAAATGTCCCTTTGTATTAACTACAACAGTCAATATTAACTTTTTATAATACATTTCAACACTTGCTGTTATTGAAGCGTGAGCAAGTAATTCAGCAATTGTACGAATTAAATGTGTATTATTCACTGACATAAACATATTGCAATCTACGGATGAAATATATTTTTTTATCAATAAACGTAACTTACAGAAAAGTATTATAATTATATTTATGCTAGCCAAAAGGTGCGAATAATCGCCTGCAGCAAAAATATTCTAAGTTCGAATCACGGCTGTACCAACCTGTTTTTCTGAAATATAGGTATAGTAATGTAATGTAAGTATGGTGCTTTACGGTGAAGCATCGAGATGGTACCTTCATACGTTTGAGAAGAAATCCAAAGACATATGTATAATCCCTATCTGTGACGAAGTCACCTAAAATATATATCTGGCGGAAAGTGGGTGTGTGAGTATTTCATATACACCTTTGCATACCCTTTCGGGGACCCGTGTGGGAAGGCGTGAGCATATATTATATTAAATATTATTATGTATAGTCGTACTTGAGAAACAGATGGTCTCACCATCTGACACATCTGTCACCTAAATCTACGGCGAAAAGAGGGTATGTCATTACACACCTCAGCCCGTAAGGGAAGGCGTGAAGATATATTATCATAGAAAGACTATATTATTGAACAACTAAAGTGTCTGTCACATCGCTAATTGATTATGAAACACATAAAGACAAAAGGCGTCGAACACCACGAGCTAATGCATTTAGCACCGGCGCGTATGGAAGTGCCACTTGCTCTGAAGGTCCACCAATTTTACAACTTTTTGCGTAACCTGCTTGTTATCAACTAGTGACTCTCTATAGGTTCGAACGGATATTTGTAAATTTTACGCACGACACTTCGCCGTAGAATTCCGTTAAAAATAGAGAAATAAGAAAAAATATAATCTATTTAATCCAAATTGTGTGTAAAAAGAAAAGAGACATAACGATCATGGCCAAAAGCCAACTATCATCGCGAGTTCTTGACCTAGAGTTGTTACATTTATAAACTCAAAAATAACTAAAACACAGAAATGGAACAGTCATTTTGTTTCTTAATGGCGACCGGCCGATTTCCACACATTGTTTTCCTTCACCGCAGAGCTCGGGATATTTACTCAATATAAGTTCTGGACTCGAAGAACGGAAATTTAGGACCCATTAGGGTCTGTAATTTACAAATTATTGATATTTATATATCTTAAATGGCTATGGCTCCGCAGTTATATCCGCATAACATTTTATTTAATTGATCAATAGCTGTCCTAAATTTCATCCAAATTCGTTCAGTAGTTATTGCGTGAAAGACGAACATACTAAAAAAAAATCGCATTATATGTACATATATTGATACACTAATCGATTATAAATATGCAATCTCTTGTGTATTATTTAAATATACACACATAGTTACTGCTTATATTATACTAGCAGTGCCCGCGACTTCATCCGCGTGGGATAGTGACTTTGCGCAGTATTTTTTTTATTTATTTTGGATGTGTGTGTGTGTATAGGGGATGCCTACGTCATAGTAGCTTTATGCATGCAAAGTCTTAGCCCGATCGGTTTAAAATTGACATAGTTTCATACAAACTTTCATGCCCTATTTTATACCCTTGGGGGTAGAAATAATCAAAATCCTTTCTTAGCGGGTACCTACGTCATAACATCTGCATGCCAAATTTCAGCCCGATCCGTCCAGTGGTTTGGGCTGTGCGTTGATAGATCACTTTGTCAGTCAGCCACCTTTGAGTTATATATATATATATATATATATATAGGTAATTTAGTTAACACGTTATACACTTATATGATATAACAATGATATTGAAACAAATCAATACAAGACTATTAATGCAAATATGTATTTGGTTGTGGATTGTTTAAGAGTTATTCTCTACAGCGTGACTAATTATAACATAATTAATGTTAGGTTGTAACAAAATCATGCATGTGTCCCAATATATTACTTCCGTGACAAATTTAGCATGATTAGCTCTTGTTATTGGTCTGTCGGCGACGTGCCTCAACGAGGCCTCCTCCATTATAATATATACCGAATACCACATGGCTCCCCATACTAACGTGGGAATCACGTAATAAGACCAGAAAAATACTACTTTCAAACTTTTTATATGTACGTAGATACTAAATACATATTCGTGTATTTACATATATCTATAGTACCTAGGCTTACCTGAATTAACCTGATTTGATTGATCAATTTCAAAAAATATTTCTAGGATACTGTCTCAAAATTTTACATTGCGTAATTTATCTACAGATTAATGACACACGATTTGTTTTTCCGTCACGTCTGCAGTTAGTGAAAACCGACACAACACTTATATTTTGTCATAGTGGGTAAAATCACAACAAATTGTTTAATAACAAACTTGTTCACGCTTAGCAATTTCTTTTGAAAGCAAACAATGTTATTGTGCTCAAAATTGTTTTGACAAATAATGCATTTAAACATATTGGTATATTAGTAATCTATTGCATAATTTCATTTAATGTATTTATTGTTATAATACGAAAATGTACGGAAAAACCCATAGCTACATCGAATTAATCGGACACTGAAGGCTGGAAACGTCAAGAGTATTTGAAACTGGCGAACATGAATGTAGAGACTGATTAATGGATGGATGAAGCGAAAAAGGTCTGTCTAGAGAGAAAACTGCCATTTCTACGCTCTCTCCTTACCACGTGAGGGACTCGGCGTGATATATATATATATGTAACTATGGTAATGGGAAAGCCGCAGGGAATCTCGAGGCGAGCCGTTTTAAGTAATTAAGTATTTGAAGTTAAAGCGATATCTGGTCTCTATTAATTTCAACTAACTTTACTAAAATATTATATGTAACGTACAACTGCATACATTTTCATGAGTAAGTGTTTTGTGATACATCCTTAAAGTGACCCTTGATATAATAAAATGTTTAAATGCAAAGCGGAACAAACGGGACGCAATTACAACGGGATGGTTCCAGTCTCCACGAATTAGGCTTCTATCAAACACGATATCCTTAACACGGATTGTTCACGACAATCTCACAGGGGCTCTATAACGATCACGCGACATTGATCACACACAACAGACTCGAGTCAATTTTATAAATATGTGTATTATATGAGCACTTATGTAGGTACTTTGAAATATGTTATCTATACTAATACTAATCTTATCCTATCTTACTAATATTATTAATGTGAAAGTTTGTAAGTTTGGGTGGATGTTTGCGGTTCTTTCACGGCAAAAAGGCTGAACCGATTTGGCTGAAAGTTGAAATGGTGATAGCTTATACCTAGGAATAGGACATAGGCTAAGTATTTTTTTTAATCCCGAAATTTCAAAGTTCTAATGTTATAAAGTATGATGCTCTTTCACGGCATAGCAGCAGGAAAATACACAAGCTACTTTTTCGAACTCCAAGCGGGCGAACCCGCGGGCATAAGCTAGTAATATTATAAAGAGGAAATATTTGTATGTAATTATGTTCACGCCTTCCCACAATGATCTCCGAAGGGGTAGGCAGAAGCGTATAGGTAGTACCCACACACCCACTTTCCGCCAGAGATTTAGCATTTGTAGCTTCTAATGTACATTTTCAAGTGAGTGTGACACGTTGCATGGTAAGCGTGTGTTAGCACCGTTCGTCATACACTCACTTGGCACGATGTGCTACAGGTGTCGACGCTCTGTCGAGATAATTCCAACATGCTATGACGTAACTAACTAAACACATTGATATTTACTG
The DNA here is from genome assembly GCA_016069955.1 of Drepana arcuata. Classification (NCBI taxonomy): domain Eukaryota; kingdom Metazoa; phylum Arthropoda; class Insecta; order Lepidoptera; family Drepanidae; genus Drepana; species Drepana arcuata. The sequence continues at coordinate 4,329 of JACCPG010010875.1, read as the reverse complement.
ACATACTCAAGTACACACTATCAATTAATAATGCGTGGGTAATTGGCGCGATTTGTATTATTTGAACATACGAATCTCTTTGAACTACGGTACGGTATTTATTTCTCATTAGATCACAATTTTCACATCAAAAATATTTTCTTATTATTTATTGGCATACATGATATTTTGGGACATTGTAAAGTAAATTGGTAAACACTCCAAAACATTTCGTATTTCCAAGATCATCAATCCAATAAGTACATAATAATCTTGTTTGTATTGAATAAACTTAAATGATTAGAAAAAACACTGAGCTATCTTTGCTAGTGTAAATTGCTATTAATTCAAAATTGAAGCTACTATTTATCGATTTCAAAAGAATTATCCGTCTGCTAGCACATTAACACCGCAAAACACATAAATCCTTATTAAGAGTAGGGTGTGGATCCACAACAATATCTGTTAAACAATAACCATCCTACTTTCTATAATATTAAGGTTTATATTATGATTGACACGGATTTAGGTCAATTTAATTAATTGTATAAAGGTTGATGGCAAATAATATACAGACGAATGCGAGGAAGTTGTTTGTCTGGTCCGATAATTGCACGGTCAAGGTAATTCAGTTCATACAATATAGTTAAAACATTTTTAACCGACTGGCGAAGAGGTGGGGTTTCATTTTCATTTCATTCATTTGGTTGTATTATCATTGTGTGTCACATTGTTACGCGAAATCTTTGCTCAAGCCTCATCAGACTTCAATGAAGAATATTGTTATCAAAGGCCTAAACTCAATTCATCGCTGCATTTACGGTTTGAGTATCCTGTATTTTTTTTATGTTACGTATTCTAATTTTATCTTAGACTTATAACGATATGTATAAATTTCATGCATTACGTTCAAAAAGGTTTTATATCACATCAGAACTCTCACACTCTTTGTATATGCCTAGAGGGGCTCTGATAATAAATGTAGGTAAAATTATTCACATTGCTTATAAAGATGTTTAAATGCACGTAATAAAATTATTATTATTGTATAGCCATATAACATGCAAATGTTATTCCCACGCTATTACACGCAGTGTGCACATCTTCGGAAGTGGTCTACAGTATGTGCGCACGCGATGTTATATCCTGGTGTTAATACTGCTTCTTACATAAACAATGATTTGATACTATCAAAGTGCAATAATAATCAATGCATACATATATTCACCACGCGTGTAAGCGTAGAGAGTTGAGCGCCAGTTTCTTCTAGACCTACTCTACTTCTCTATTCTCCTCTAGACTTACTCTACTACTCTCTTACCAGCGATCCGCTCCATCTTTGGTGTAGGGTCATTAAGCCATTTGTCTGTTCAACCTATTTGTACGGAACCAACAAATTCAAAGTCATTAATTAGTGAAAACTGCATAAAAGTCCTTTACGTATTTTTTATATATATATATCCTCACGCCTTTTCATAAGGGTCCCCGAAGGTATAGGCAGAGGTGTACCTATAGGTAGTAACCCACACACACATGCCGCCAGAGATATATTTTAGGTGCCAATGTGACAGATGGCAAGTCCATCGCCGCTACTCAAGCACGACTATACATACGCCTTTGAATTTCTTCTCAGACCTATGCAGGTTTCCTTTCGATGATTTCCTTCACCGTAAAGCTTGTGGTGAGAAATTGGTTTATTGCGAACAAATTTACCGTCAGACAGCCAGACAGAACTAGGGACTTTGTTTTTTAATATATAGTAATGGTTACACCACGCTGTTACGTATGCATTATCGACATCGGACGTTACAATTTTTTTTCTACATTTATAACATTAGCACGCAATCAAATATCGATAATTATTTATAATCATGGAATAAGAGTTCTTCGAACTAGGAAGAGTTATTCTTACATAATTCTACAACTTTATACTTTCTATGTTTCGGTACTAGTGCAGCCATCGCCTTTGCCTTAACCACATAGAAAGTGTGTTTTCATAACGCACTCAGTCGTGTAATTGGTAACTTTCCATAGCATTGACATGGGGAACACTGTGACTGCAGTTTATGGGAGTAAAGGAAAAAGAACAAACTATGTCACTATAAACTTCATTGTATTATAAACTGTTCAGTGTATGTATTATGTATGTATGTATGCTAGTGTATATATATATATATATATATATATATATATATATATATATATATACTAGCTTATGCCCGCGGCTCCGCCTGCGTGCAGTTCGAAAAAGTAGCTTTGAATCCATCCACATTATAATAAAATAATTTTCCAGGAAATAAAAAAAAAAAGTAGCCTTTGTTCTATTCCTAGGTATAAGCTATCACTATTTCAACTTTCAGCCGTTTGGCCGTGAAAGAACCGCAAACATCCAAACTTACAAACATTTATAATATTACTAAAATAGTATATATTTATATGTGTGTTAAAATCACAAATTTAGCGAGCAAAAATCCGCGATTTATCACGCAATGAAAAGTATGATGAAGGAAAAGATCTAACATCCATACTAAAATCGCGTAAGTCTAAAGAATAAAGTCAGAGAGACTGTCATGTTGACACTCAAATTAGTGTCAACGTGTAATTCTTCCTACGCAAGAAATGACTCTTAAATGAAAAGAAATGCAGGTGTGCATAAACATGGTGTTGATAAATCTATCCCTTGAGCACTCTTGAACAATAATAGTAATCATATGTCATAGTATAGTATAGTATACAAATATTAATCTACTAGCTGTGCCCGCGACTTCGTTCGCGTGGTTGTCGAAAACTAAAATGCGTCGCTTAGATAATAGTGCTATATACACGTTTCGTTCAATAAGAAGGGGGTAATGCAAGCTACGAACTAATAAAGAATTTGCGAATAAAGCACATAAATACTTTATTTAATGAGGCACTTGATTATGTTAATGCTTCTCATGTACTATGTTAGCAAATATAAAAAGGTTGTCTGGGTTTCTAACACGATAAAAAATTTAATTTGAAAAGCAATGATGAGTGAGGTCTAACCCCGCAACGGATAATGTTTGCCCTTAGACTTTGTTAATAGTCATAGCGTAACGGAGGCCAACTGGGAATTGCACACGTTTGAATAAAAAAGGAAAATAATTGGGAATACTGTTAAGATTTTGGTTTCGTTGAAGATTTGTTACTTTTAGCCGAGTGCCGGTTATTGGTCCTCCGACTTTTAAATAAATTGTGTGTATTTAGGAAATCATACGACTCTACCGCATATTTGGCGACATCTTTTTCGTTCATAACCGTGTTAATAGATGCATATTCCCTTCTTTCCCTAGAAACATTTCAATTGAGCGTTGCTGCTTGGTTGTTTTGAGGGGTTTGTGATCTCTGTGGGCTCCCCAAATATAGAGGAAATGAGCTCCAGCTGTGAGGCAACAGAACAATAGAGGCTCTCGACTAAAATTATTTTATCACCTGCTTGTATGGGATATGTACCGTCATCAGATGGCATTGCAGAAATTTGTGAAGTTATTTTACCACCTGCTTGTATGGGATATGTACCGTCATCAGATGGCATTGCAGAAATTTGTGAAATTATTTTACCACCTGCTTGTATGGGATATGTACCGTCATCAGATGGCATTGCAGAAATTCGTGAAATTATTTTACCACCTGCTTGTATGGGATATGTACCGTCATCAGATGGCATTGCAGAAATTCGTGAAATTATTTCACCACCTGCTTGTATGGGATATGTACCGTCATCAGATGGCATTGCAGAAATTTGTGAAATTATTTTACCACCTGCTTGAATGGGATATGTACCGTCATCAGATGGCATTGCAGAAATTTGTGAAATTACTTTACCACCTGCTTGAATGGTATATGTACCGTCATCAGAGGGCATTGCAGAAATTTGTGAAATTATTTTACCACCTGCTTGAATGGTATATGTACCGTCATCAGAGGGCATTGCAGAAATTTGTGAAATTATTTTACCACCTGCTTGTATGGGATATGTACCGTCATCAGATGGCATTGCAGAAATTTGTGAAATTCTGCGCGCTTAGGGTGCCTCTTAAATGGGCTCGCATATGAAAGTTCAAATGAGTCGATAAAACACTACGCCATAAAATACTTAGACTTTAGACAGGCACCTACCAGCTCTCGATCCTCGGGTTATAAGGAGTGTCTGCCTGAAGTCACTACAGAAAAGCACCCTAGCATCTCCCATTGGCCGATAATTTTTCTATATGTATGGCTTCCACAGCTTTGCGGTTTGCCATCGTAATCTCGTCCCAAATTATAAGTAAGCAATCGCATAAAACCCTGGCTTTATCACTATTGCGATAGAGACACGTCGCAAACGGG
>JACCPG010010874.1:0-30175 GCA_016069955.1 Drepana arcuata | reverse complement strand
CTGGTAATAAAGATTAATACAATTGACAATGCGATGCACAGCGTTATTTGTTCGTTGGTAAATGAGTATGAGTGAAATAGTTAGTGTTGCCAGTGGAGTGCAATGTAAATTTGCTGAGCTCCTTATGCGGTGCGCTCATTTATTTCGTACTCCAAATACGGGATTCCTTTGTCATTTATTTTATTGATACATAATATTTAAACAACACATTTGCTGCTGTTCAGAGAACCAAGGCGTAGAGACTCCTCAGTAACTAGTTTTTTTGGTGAGACTTAGCCACGGGACGCAATTAACGTATTCTTATTTTCGTAACGAGAGTTCATATGCTAATGTTCAATGTTTTCCGTCCAAGTCTAAAATTCAGTTTCCATTACATTCCCTCTGAGTAAACATTAGGAGCTCGAAACAATATTATTTTTGCTTTATTGGTATGATGAAATGAGGAACAAAATTAATTTGCTCACATTTTATCTTCCCAGACCTTGTGGACGAATTGTACGAAAACACGTTTTATATTAACGATGTTCCTTATTTAAATCAGACATTTAAAGCTGATATTTAGAGCCGTGGTGGCCGAGTGGTTCGAGCAGTTGTCTGCAACACAAAGATTGCAAGTTTGAATCCTGACTGTGCCAATGAGTTTTTCTGAACTTAAGTACAGTGATTAGTCTCACCACGAGCTTTGTGGTGAAGGAATCGAGAAATCGAGAAGAAACCTTGGTACGATCTTCTCGGTGTTCTAAACTTCTCAAACGAACTTCTTTCTAAATTCAAAGGCGGATAGTCGTGACGGTAAGGCGATGGACTCGCCATCTGTCACGTGGGCACCTAAAATATATCTTTGGCGAAAACTGGGTGTGTGGGTACTACCTACACACCTCTGCCTACACCTTCAACGATGGTTCTGATAAAGAGGGCTTCCACTTATCAGGGAATATTATGTTGGCAAAAAAAATACAAGTATTTTTTATGAACAGCAACAATATTTTGTCTAAACAAAGCCTGAACTAATTCAGTATCGCTGAGTTCAAACAAAATTCAAATTGTGTAAGCAATTGTAAGTTTCTGGGGGTAACTCGGGCCCAACGAAAACAAAATAATGGGTTGCTGTATTTTCGGGCGAATTAATACTAAGGGAAAGGTGAGGAATAGAATACAAATAGCACTTGAGGGGAATAATCACAGCTATTTGCATAATTACGTATGCGCGAGATGAGCACGGCTGAGGTCACGTGGTATGGGGAGATTCATATAATATATTCACATGATTCGGGTTTTAATTGAAAAGTTACTCTTAGGAAAATGTAATAATCGATTTATTGAATCATGGTGAATGGTTCAATGAGAATCGATCCCGATTATCTGTACCGATGAAATGAACTTTTGACAGTGATGTGACTTGGGTATAGAAGGAATTCATCTGAGGTAAATAACTATATAATAGTAATAATAGTAAATAAAATAACTAATTCAGAGATTGAATCATCATTTATTAAAATGTTGATCTTATTGCACCTATGGAGGCGTGAAGATGTAAGATATCTTTTCTTCTTCCTAGAGCGGTAGAGAGAGGTGTAACACTCATTTCGCACCGCAGATGTATATTTATATGGCGTACCTACTTGAATTCAGAAGTTTAATTGGACCAGTCATGTAACGAAATTATAATCTTCCGTTGCAAGAGCCTGCTCGAACCTCTGCGCTTCCACGCAAGTTATAAAAGCTCTTCTTATATACGTATGAGTGCATGCAGTTTACTAACCAACACGGTAACTACAATAAAGCCTATTCCAGTGAAAGCTACGGGAGACAGGGCAGCGATGATGGAGTGCCAACTAGCGGCCGGGGCGCCGCGGCACGCGCCGAGCGCCCACTCTACTTGCGCGCTCACATACGAGTACCTAGTACGAGTACATATCATGCCGCATAATGTGGCTATATACTCTACTGCTAGACAAAACTAAAACCTATGGCAAAAATAGGAGATATAGGATAAATCCTCTCACCTTCCCACAAGGATCCCCGAAGGGGATATACGGGTAGGCAGAGATGTATAGGAAGTACCCACACACTCACTTTCAACCAGAAATATATTTAAGGTGCTAACGTGATGGAGAGTCCATCGCCTTTAAACAAGCACGACTATAGATACGCCATTGAATTGCTTCCCAGACGTGTGCTTCCTCTAGATGGTTTTCTGCACCAGAAAGCTCGTGGTGTGACTAATCACTGTGCTTGAGTTCAGAAAAACTCATTGGGACAGTCGGAATTCGAACTTGCGATCTTTGTGTCGCAGGCAACTACTCGAACCACTCGGCGATCACGGCTATTTATAAATAGGAGACATATAGGATCTATCTAGATATCTAGATATTATATGTGTTCAAGAGCTTCGCTAATCTACGTGAAAGGACGCCAACATGGATACTCTCACTTAAACTACTATGAATTTAATGTAATAAGAGTGATGAAGTGATCTCCTTACCTACCCCGTGAGACAACATAGTTTTGAAATTACGTAAATATCACAAGGTTTCATGATCTGAAATATATTATGCTTTCTCGTAGAACCAGATGTAATAAAAAGATTACATCATCTTTCTCATACCCTTTAGTATTGATACTAATATTAAAAGTTTTAATATTATGTTTCCGTCGCCATTTGATTGTAGGGAGAGGTAATTCTTCAATCTATTTCATGTATGAATACCTTATTATTAACGGGTTATTAAAGGCAAGGTAACGTCAGGTGGTCTATCAAATTGTACTACACCCTGTTATTACGGTCATGTCAGCTAACAATATAGGATTTACATTGAACGGAATTCAAAAGTTTACATCGCTTCTTCCGATTGGGGCGAAAACGATGAAATAGGTGTAATTAACCTACTTTACTTGACAGTTAGATGTCAAATTTATTGTCAGGTACAAATTTAAACATGAGTGACTAGACTGACCAAATATTCACACCAGAAAATATTTTTTGTGACTGTAAGCAATAAATACATATCATCACGCCATCCCACAAGGGTCCCCGAAGTGGTAAGCACCAGAGGTGAGGAGCTAGTGCCCACTTACCGCCAGAGATATATTTTAAGGGCCAAAGTGACAGATGGCGGGTCCATCGCCATTGCTCAAGACCGACTATGCATAGATCTACGAATTTCAATTCAAATGTATGCAGGTTTCCTCTCAATGTTTTCCTTCGCCGTAAAGCTCGTAGTGTAGCTAATCACTGTAACTAAGTTCAGAACTCATTGGTACAGACGGGATTCAACTTGTAACCTGAGTGTTGCAGGCAACTAATCGAACAACTCGACACGTATGACTCGACATGTGGTGTAAAAAAAACATAATGAACACGAATTGTTGTATCCATCCATAATATGCTGGGGGTGGAACTCACGACCTATAGCTTCGCAGCCAGGAGCTGTGACCGCTAAACCAGACAATCAGACAAATCTACTTATATGAAAATATATATATTGATGTAGTATTTATTATATTACTACAAATATCTAACTAACGAGACGTCTAAACCCAACATTCTGTTGAGGAGGTGTGTGTGTACCTACGTACCCGGTAGGGTATAAATATGATTCCCATCAATAAACCCGTGTACATAGCCCCGCTATTAGTTGACGAGTCCTTAACTATAACCACGCGCCGAGTAACGACTCGACTCAAGAATCACTCGTGGAGCCATGGATCGAGCGGATGGCTGGAAGAAGGCCAACTGCTCTACAGCCTAACAGTAAAACCCATTCTGTTGGCGTTCACGCTAACTACTGTATGGGAATGAAATTATCCGCAGCTATTTGTCATTACCATAAACATTTTAGATAGATATCGGTTAGGACTTTGTCGTAGAAATACCTGGTTCTGTGATAAAATGTATGCTTCGCGTATGGACATTCAAAAAATTTTGCAAGTGTGGAAGCCGTTTAATGTTTCCGACTGGAGAAGAAAAGAGATGATGAATTAATAAGAACTTGTATTGCGACGGTTAATAGAGAAGTATATCGTCACGCCAAGTTCCCAACAGCTGATAAAAAAATGAGTCGCTAGTTTAGTAGCCCTTGCGGCGCAAGAAGGGCGGTTCCTTACGAGTAAATATTTGAGGCAAACAACTCGAAATAAACCCTGCGTACTGTAAGTTCGAAGTTCGCTGGTATCGATCACGTGACGCACTCGGCGAGCGATAGTTTGCTTTGCTGATTACGCAGACTTTTGCTGTTTGCTTTCGCTGTTTGATATCAGGTGACTTCTGTACGCGGCGGGACTGTGTGATACCCTGTTTGACATGCTGGATGTGACACACAGGCATGGTTCATTCACCTACTGTTTTCCCTTAGAATCAAAAGACGTAAGACGAACTCACTTTCAATGTTTCAATACAAATTATGAAAAATAAAAACCATGTTCCTACCAAAAACATATACACCTCTGCATACCCCTTCGGGGACCCTTGTGGGACCCTTGTGGGAAGGCGTGAGGATAGGTATATTATTTATAAAATGAAATATTTTAGACTTCAGCGCCGTACAGTCGTACCTGTACAGACGTACATTCTAAACTAAGAACAGCCTCGCATAAAAAGGCAAGTCAGCACAATACCGCCCACACGGGAATAACAAGTGAAGTTGAAATTAGCTTAACGAACGAAAGAGAGTAAAGGGTCTGTTACAAAGCACTTGATGCATTGATCGCTGGCGAAGCCTTGGTAAATTGCTCGCTGTAGAGATGCAGCAATGGATTTGTTAACACGGAACTAATTGGTCAGTGATTTGTACAACACATATTGTAAGAGCTATGGCGCAAGTAATGAGAAAATTAGTTTTATTTTATCTGTAACGAGCCAACAAGCATACGCAATGTATTTATATAGCATGTGGGCGCCGTTAGAGTTACATATATCAATATAATGAAAATTCATCCAATTACTGGTCCATATTGTAGATACTAACTAGTTCATAGTCTATAGTTATCACTTTTTAAAAATAATGTATTATAAATGGTAATGACTATGGCGAGTCCGTCACGGGTAGGCAGAACTTTTTTAATACTTAAAACGGTCCGCTTGTTAGTAGGTGTGTCAGGCGCCAGTCCAGTTCAGTCTCGTTATATTTGACCCACACTATTTGAATGTGTTCTGCGTTCACAATTATATAATAATAATAATAATATCCTCACGCCTTCCCACAAGGGTCCCCGAAGGGGTAGGCAGAGGTGTATAGGTAATAACCACACACCCACTATCCGCCAGAGGTATATTAGGTGCCAACGTGACAGATGGCGAGACCATCGCCGTTACTCAAGCACGACTATACATACGCCTTTGAATTACTTCTCAGATGTATGCAGGTTTCCTCTCGATGTTTTCCTTCACCGTAAAGCTCGTGGTGTGACCAATCACTGTACTTGTTCAGAAAAATTGGTACAGTCGGGATTCGAACTTGCGACCTTTGCGTCGCAGGCAACTGCTCAAACCACTCGGCCACCACGGTTCTTTACGGTTCACAATTATTATGTCTTTAATTGATGTCTATCGAAATATTATTGACCACATCCCGTTGGTCCCCTGTCGCTTGTACCACCCGCCAACCTCACTGATTAATGGCAGCCCAACAGGCAATTAGGCGCAACATGAAAATAATAAAGGACACTCGTGTCCTCGGACATACTTCACAAACTCCATTAAAATATCACGCATACTAGATAGAACAACACTTTATATAAACTTATAAAGATTGCAAGTTCGAATCTCGACCAATGAGTTTTTCTGAAGATATAGTATAGTCATTGATCACACCAAGAGGTTTACGGTGAAGGAAAATATAGAGAGGAAACCTGCATACGTCTGAGAAGAAATTCACATATGCGTAGTCGTGCTTAGCAAACGGCCATAGATTCACTGTCACATTGGCTCCTAATATCTCTGGCGATTTTTTTTAAATATATTATTATATGTTACTCAGTAATAATTTTGTTTTCTATGGTTGAAAGCTTCAGAGTTTATCCTTTACAAACGTGTAGATGTACTGCATCTAATCGATCACCAACATATTCATTCATATTGAGTGTAAAGCGCGTCAGCATTCTTGAAACTTGACAGGGCTCTCTGGCTAAGATACGTGGGACTCTCATACGATTTATAGTAGTCGTTCGAGGTCAGTGGCTTTTAGGTAAAAAGGACTTTATTACTTTGTCTCAAGAGCTGGGGAAAGTATAAGAATGCTTTTGAGGTTTGTATAAACAATGAAGGTACCCTTTTGAAGAATTAAAGGTAAAAGTTTCATTGTAGATACTCAGTCTGCTTAGGCCCTGTGTCAGGTAAATGTTTGATGATAAATAAGCTTTTTATACCGTCTGGAAGTCCTATATGTTATAAACAACCTTTTGGTCGAGGCCAGGGGGGTACTAATATTGCGTTATTGATATCTATATCTACAAATATTATCAAGTGACTGACTCTGTTTGTTTGAACTCGCAAATCTCAGGAACTAATAATACAATTTGAAAAATAATTTTGCATTCGATAGCCCGTTTATGGAGTAACGCTTCAGGCTATACATATATCATTTATGCTATTACTCCAGCGGACACAGCAGTAAACGCGAGTTAAATCGCGGGACACAGCTAGTATCCAATCAAAATATATGTACCTACCTTATTGTATGGCAGCGAATCCTGGGTATGTCAGAAAAAGTATGAAAATAGCTTGAATGCAGTCGAGATGCGATCTCTTCGAAAAATGTGCGGCGTAACGATATTAGATCGAATCCGCAATGAAGAGATTCGCAAATCAACTGGCGTGAATGAGGGCGTGATTGTAAAGATGAAGAAAGGTATGTTACGTTGGTTTGGACACATAGAAAGGATGAGTGAAGAAAGATTGACGAAACAGATATACAAAGCAAAAGTGTGTGCAAGAAGAGGCAGAGGAAGGCCACGTTCCAACTACCTGCATCAAATAGATCGGACTCTCAAGGACGGTAATGTTAAGAGTACTCGAAACCGACGAGCATGTATGAAGAGACTGATGAATGTGGACGAAGCGAAAGAGGTATGTAAGTCTAGAGAGAACTGGCGCTCTATACTCTCTGCCTACACCGTTAGGGACTTGGCGTGATGATATGTATGTATGTATATACATTTGTAAAAAAGTATGTTTGAAATGTAACATAAGCAATTCAACGGTGGGACGGAGAGGATAGAACAAAATGTGGTCGGACTCACCGCTACCACGTTAGAACCCTTATCTACGTTCAAAATTCTTTCGTAAAAGACATGGCTAGTTGAAAGCTTGCAAATTAACATAATGAACAATTTGGTACCGAGGTGTCCCTGTCAGGTGACCCATGTTTCCACAAATGAGCATATTCGCCCGCCCACGCGGGGTCAACCGCCTCTTAAGTCGAATATATCTTCATGCCTCTCTACAACGGTTCTCTAAGGTGTGTAGGTACTACACACACACACACATTTTCGCCGGAGATATTTTAGGTGTCAACGTTGTTTTTTTTCTTTGTTTTTATACCACTTGGGTGACATGAATATGGCGCGTCCACCATCGTTTGTTAAGCACGACTATAAAAATGCGTCTTTCGTGAATTTCTTTTCAAGCGTATGCAGGTCTCCTGTCCATGTTTTCCTACACCGTAAAACTCAAGGTGTGACTAATCACTGTACTTATATACCTTCTCGCCTTCCATCAAGGGCCCCGAAGAGGTAAGCAGAGGTATATAGGTAGTGCCCACACACCCACATTCCGCCAGAGATATATTGTGCTAAAGCGACAGATGGCAAGTCCATCGCCGTTACTCAAGCACGACTATACATACGACTTTGAAGTTCTTCTCAAACATATGCAGGTTTCCTCTCGATGTATTCCTTCGCCGTAAAGTTCGCGATGTGACTAATCACTTAAGTTCAGAAAAACTCATTAGTACATTAGGAATTCGAACTTGCAATCGTGTAGCAGGCAACTGCTCGAACCAATCGGCCACCACGGCTTTACTGCTTATAACATTTAAAGTAATTTATTTTTATTAATTATAACATTTAAATTATATTAAAACATTATATTATAACATTTAAAGTAATTTAGCTTTATTCGCAACAATGAAACTGGGTCCTTGCTCAAATGTCTTAAGACATTAATGCGAAATAGCTATTATTTAAACACCTCTCACGCCCTGCGAAGCAGTCTATTCGCCTTAACAACGAATAGGGCATTAGCTGTTATCAGCATTGAGCATCTTAATGAAGGTATATCCATTTCATTTCCATTTTGTATCTAGTTTCGTTATCAGCTAATAAAGTGTGATATTATGTCCTGGTATTTAGTCACTACATAATACTATGTTAATGTTATCACGTAGTCATTACAACTGACTGTTCATTAAATAGTGTTTTATATGACCAAGGTACCAGCTTGCGGCCTATAAGCTATACATGTACTAATTAGCCAATAAAATATTCCGCACCTACCTACTAGCGGGGTAGGCAGAGGTTTAACTTCCATTCGCTAAAGATATATTTAGTGCGACGATACTTTGAGTTTCTTATTAAACGTATGAACGTAGGCAGGTTTTCTGGCGAAACTTTCTTTATCGCAAAGCTTTTATTGTGATTAAGTACTAAACAAGTTCAGGATAAACTAATTATTATTTACGTTGCAGGCGTGTACTCGCGCCACTCGGCTGCCACGGCTGATATAAAGACTACTACAGTATTGAAGTAAATTTAATAGCGTCAATATATCATCAGAACTGACAATGCTTTTCTTATTGCCCTGAAAAAATTGCCAATGATTGTTCGACTTAGAGTCAGTGCCCTCGAACTAATCCAGTCTAGATACATTGGAGTTCTATCCCCTGCCCCTCAGACGTTTGCCACCAACTTTACTGAAAGTCGCTCACTAATCGCTCGAAGTATTTTGTTAAATGTTCAGTTAAACATAACAATGGCTTATGACAATAAGTATGAACTCTCTTTCTCTTAGCTACTTTCTGCCACCGCACCTCTCACCATCGACGTGGAATTCATTCCTATGCCTTGGAACTAAATAATTCTTGCAATGCACTATTCCAAAGGAGCTTCCTTCCGGCACAGCTCTGGCTGTGGAATGAGCTCCCGGTTGAGGGAGATTCCTGCAGGGTCCGCAGCGCGCGAGCGATACTCATGGTGTTGCAAGCGTCAGGCGGAACGCATGCTTGTTTGTCATCTTAGTAACAAATAAAGAAACATTTGTAAGAAAATTGATTTCATCTTCTACTAATGTTTGCAGGGTTTGGATAACGCAAAAACAAGAAGCTGCCATCAATCATTATCATATGTTCAATCCTATCGTTCATAATAACATGTGCCCAAACGTAAAGGTATGAATAATAAAAACATGCTTCCAATAACTCACAGGGTGTTGCATTGAGAACAAAGCGTTATAACTAGGGGCGCCCTCGGGAGCCACTGGGAGAGCCATAAATCCGGCGCAGCGACGGCGCGGCGACGGCGCTGAACGTTCACATTGAGAACATCTAGCGGCGTGACGTGGACCTTTGTTAAGGAGGGAAATCTTATGACATTTCAAGATGTCGCATATAAATGTAATGAAGCAAAAGGCAGACTTATAAAAGGTTCAGAGCCGACTGCAAATGTAATTTTGCAATTAAGGACATTGTCCAAACGCAGTCATGGGCTGCAGAAGCGCAGATGCTGCCAACACCAGGATATTTAGGGTTCTATTTTTTATTTTGTGTATGCCATGCTTGTTTTGAGGTGGAAACGTACATAAAAGATTACGTAAAAAAGGAATATATTTGGCACAATATACACAATACTAACTTTAAATTATTCAATAAAATACTCAACTTTGCATGAACTTTAGTACTTTCAAGTTAATCACATAAATTCCCACCAGGTCTAGTGAATACGTCCAAATCGGTTTGAGCGTAGGGTGTAATTTATCGACTTTTCTGGCCATCCATCTTGTATTAGCTGATACTGAAGCTGTACCCGAACATAACCAAGGTCTGAAACCTGAATACCTAACGGCTTACATATCTCGGCCCATTATGAATGGGTCGGTGGCGTATATCACCGCCTACACTCGTGTGGTGGCAGATGAAGCAAATATAATTTCGTTTCATTCATGTATTCATTTGAACTCCAGTTTTATTTAAGATAAGAAATGCTTGAAGAATTACAGTAATTACATTTGTTGAAAGTAAGTTAAGTGACATATTTAATACAATATGAATTTACTAATACTGGGCTCCGCGGTTACTCACGCGTCAATATAGATTTCTAATTGGACTTATTCTTTTTAAAACATTTATAACTTATACATTTAAAAAAAAATTACAAACAGTTTTATTAAATAAAAAACGTCCAAGGACAAATAAATCAATAAAACTGCGCCAAATTTAATCTTATTCTGATCAGTTGTTCTGGCGTTACAAATATGCACAAATTTACAGAATTATAATATTAGTGTGTTGAACTGTGTTTGTTAATCGTGAATAGTGTGAATGAGCTAGGTACCGATGCATGCACTAACACAGCGTGCAGTGTCTTGAGGAATCGATGTTTCATACACGGGGCAGCGGAAGCGATATCGCGCCTCATAAATCTGCGCCGATGCTGTTTGGCCGCGCAATGAATACACTGCCAGGGAGCGTACTCACTCAGCTGTGCGCTTGAATGATGGCGTTTGTAAATACGCCGCCGCGGGGTGTAGAGACTCAATTCGTTATGTGAGTCCGTTTTATAAGGCTAGCAATGTGCTCGCATCTTGAATGCAATTTACCACATTAAACAGTAGAGTACGAATATGCGAAGTACATAAATAAATTAGTAATTTTGGTATCCGCCACGACTGTACCAATGAGTTTTTCTGAACTTAAGTACAGTGATTAGTCACACCACGAGCTTTACGGTGACGGAAAACATCGAGAGGAAACCTGCATACGTCTGAGAAGAAATTCATAGGCGTATGTATAGTCGTGCTTGAGTAACGGCGATGGACTCGCCATCTGTCACGTTGGCACCTGATATACCTCTGGCGGAAAGTGGGTGTGTGGGTATTACCTACACACCTCTGCCTACCCCTTCGGGGACCCTTGTGGGAAGGCGTGAGGATATATTATTATATTATATTATTATATTATATAATTTTGGTATCGCCCAGAACACACGACTATAGATACATACTCGTATAATAAATACGAGTTAGTAAGTCGTAGAATAAATATTACAACCCCGATACCCTCACATGGTAGGCAGAGAGTATGTTAGGCAGTAGACTTGATCTTTTGCGCTTCTTCCACAATCATATTTTTTTTCAAAGATGTATGTCTGTTCTCAATTTTTTACAAATTTACGTGTTAATCTTTTTTAAGAGAAGTTTCATAATATATTTTGAAATCTACGTGCACATAACACAAGCAATTCTAAAGCTTATAATCACACTTGAGTAACGGAGACAGACCCACCATCTGTCAACTTGCCACCTAAATATATCTTCGGCGAAAAGATGGTGTTATTTCCTTTCTCGGTGTCCCTTTGGGGCCCCGAGAGGTGTGATGATACTATAATTATTATTAAAAACTGGTCATTAATTACTCTAGTATTTACGAACAATTTCTGCATATATAATGCAACACCAGGTTCGTTAAAAAAATTATAAATCTTCTTATCTGTTATAATCTAAATATCTGTACTATAAAAGTCCCCGTCGAGTTTATATGTCTACGGTGAACTCAAAAACAACTAACCAGATGGAATTTACCGAATTACATGGAACAGACTTGATACATAAATGACCGAATATGCACGTCGTTATACTTAATCAGTATTAATGTTTTAATATTACATAGTTTGGATGCGTGTGGTGCAATGCCTTCGCCATTAGTGGAATCCTGGTGGCTCCTACTAGAAGAGTTCATTAAGCATGCATAGTGTTCTGTAAATACATTAGGCGACGTACGCGACCCCACTGAAATATTGCTTTGTATCTAATTTGATCGCCTGCTAACACTTATTTTACTTTGAAAGGAATATCTATAATATGTATATCGGGCTTACTTGTAAGCTGAAAAGCTTTAGTCTTTTCATGAATGTGTAATTTCCTCATTCGAGTCATTGACCGAGAAAGTTAACAGTTGGAAATGTTGACTTATATCATTATTCTTATTTTGGCCTGAAAGACCTCTGAAAGACCTGAAGATGCCTCGCCAAGTTGGTGCCTTGAATAAATCTCATCCCTAAGGCAGGAGACAAGCCCAGGCACAAATTCGGATAGTAAGTGGTTACCGCCGCTTGACGCTTGCAACACCACTCGCGCGCTGCTGACCCTGTACGAAGGGTAAGCAAATCCCTTCCTACACGTTCGGTGATGGTGTTACTTCTATGTTATTAAAGTGTAAGATATAGTAATATTTATTGAAGTAAAAAGGTATGAATACATTACAGCAGCGCTGGAATGGTATCCGTAACTGTAAGTAATAGTTATTGAGGTCATAACGTGGTGGTGTGCTCGCGGCTTTATTGTTCTCCCGGGAATATTGTACGCTATAGAGATATGCAATGGTTGCGGCTTTGTATTACTATGATGAGGTGAAGGTCTTTGCTGAAATAACCTTTTAAGTAATCGGTGGTTTGAGAAGATATTCAAAGACGTGTACGTGCGTATAGTCGTGCCTGAGTAACGGCGATGGACTTGCCATCTGTCACGTTAGGCCCTAAAATATTTCTCTAGCGGAAAGTGGGTCGGCACCTAAAATCTCTGGCGGAAAGTGGATGTGTGTACACTACCTACACACCTAACCCTTCAGGGACCCTTGTGGGATGGCGTGAGTATTATTAATAATTGGCATTTTTTTGTAATTTACTACAATGATCATTAGAAATACAGTTATATGAGGTTCTTGAGGAACGATTCAATCGATCGGACGCTCAAGGACAGGAACGTCAAGAGTACTCGAAACCGAGGAGCATATAGACGAGAACACATTAATGTGGACGAAGCGAAACAAGTATCTAAGTCTAGAAAGAACTGGCGATCTATACTCTACCCCCTTAGGGACTCGGCGTGATTATATGATGATGATTCAATTACACAACTATTTAGACTGAAAGATATATTGAAATAATTTGAATATATTATAAAGGTACATTTCTACATATAATTACCAATTGTAACCTTAGTACCGTTGAGGTCTTCTTGTAAGTATATATACATGTGATACAAGATAGACAGCTTTCATTTGACGGATATCATTAAGGTGGGACTGGTCTGAGCGAAGCAGCCCGCTCAGAGCGGTGGCCGCTCCACTTGTAAGCGTTTAACTAGATATATCAAGTCTGTTACAATCGCCATATTTAAATTATACTTTTTGAGTTATGTTAATTGAGTATATATATAATAATAAATTTTAAATGTCGAACTCCCCATCATGTTCCAATGTAATATTCAATTCGATTGCTAGCAGCGTCCCCCATCGCAGCCTCTCCCCACATCTCCCCACGCTCCGACACAATCTTATCCAGCATTTCCATCATTAAGCGCATAAAAATAAATATTTCCGTAGTCGGTAAATCTCTCGGTTTATTCACTTGTATGAATGGATAGTCCACAATGGAGGCGCAGCTTGATTTATACACAACTTGCCTCGACGTTGGATTATCTTGTTATGGACTCTGTATTGTTGCCCATTCTTTGTCCAGCGCTGGAGCAGTTCTGTGGGCTTGGAGCCTTTGTAGCATCCAGCATTTGTTATTTTTAATTTACCTTGGAACAATTCCACACAAATTGACGTAGCCCAAAATTAAGTAAAGCTAAAAAATAAATGTAAAGATTTGGGATAGTTATGACAAATAACTATCATAATGGATTCTGGAAAAAATTGCGTATTTCGTAAGCATATAAGAAATAATGATTACAATTGATATTTCCGAAGAATATTTATCACAATAAACGTTGGTGGAAGCTTAAGCAACGTCCATTGTAACTGCTCTTTTATGTGAGTTTATGAACAGAGGCCACGCGAGAGGTCGAACATGGCCAAGTCACATAACATAGCTTTGTCGTGTAAATAGCAAACGCCATAATTATTTGGGCTCAAGTCCAAACACTGCCAATAATTCAGCATTAATGTGCTTAGCTAACAATTTGTATGGGCTAAAGGTTAGCAACGGGACACTAACAGCTAAATTCAAATGCAATCCGAGACATAATAATAAGGTGTACATAATTGATACCTCGCTTGTCTAGCTTTCCGTTGAACCCTGTTCGTATAACGGGATATAAATTGAAGTCAAGAAATCGAAACATGATTAAATCTGTTCAAACTATTGAATTCAGCAGCATTATTACCGAAGGCGATTTCTTAATATCAATATCTTTATACGCTTATATACAGTTATGTACATTCCGCTGGAGATATATTGTGGGATACTTCGCCGTTGAATTTCTTCTCAGACGTATGCAGGTTTCCTCTCGATGTTTTCCTTCACCGTAAAGCTCGTGGTGTGACTAATCTCTGTGCTTAAGTTCAGAAAACTCATTGGTACAGTTGGGGTTCGAACATGCAACCTTTGTGTTGCAGGTCTACTCGAAACATTCGGCCAACACCGCTTACATCGAAATTATATATGAACTGTTTCGGTGTAGTTTTACATAAAGGCAAACATGCAGTCTTTGTTTGGTGCTAGCCACCGTGTTCACTCCGGGGTGAATAAACTATCCTGGAGTAACGACATCAACTACAATAATTGCCGTTGAAGTTGTCTAGTTTTAAACGGAAGATTCTTTTCAAGTTCCTGTCTGTTCATAAAAACCCGTAACATGGATAGGGTTGATTTATGATATATTAATGCATTAGCCATACTTTACTAGTGAACTGCAAATAATACAATACGCGATAAAGTTTATAAAGTACTGAGTTGTGCGACAAGATAACAAAACGATTTCACATATAGGTGCGTTCACTTGTCGGATAATAAAAATTACTTAGCGCTAATTAACTAGCTGTGTGTTGTGTGTTTCTTTACCTCTAGTGGCTACACGTGCAATGAATGGAGTGTATAGATAATAGGCCCCGGGACCACAATACAAGGTAGTTCAACAAACAGCGATGGAGGAAAGTTTACAAACACCAAGTGTTGTGCGACGGGTGTTTGAGGATATTATTACCAATAATATTTGGTTCGACGGGCGCATATCAAAGCACCGGATATTGCTGTTCACTCTACCGAACTAGGGGCTTTAAATATTGTAGCTGGCTGATTTTATCAATAATAATATAAGGTTTTGTGATACAGAAAAATCTTTAAATTAATAGTAGTGCTCTCTCTATTCTCAAAGGTTGTGAAGAAGGCTGACACCGGCGTTATACGATTTACTCAATAATGAGAATTATACTTATCTAGACAGCTACTTCTTCTTGAAGATTATTTATATAATTTTTTTATCTATATAATATTCGGGACATCCCCCACAAAGCTATCGGACCCCTAATTTGGATGTTAATATCATCTGTCACGTTGGAACCTAATATATCTCTGGCGGAAAGTGGGTGTGTGGGTTTTACCTATACACCTCTGCCTACCCCTTCGGGGGCCCTTATGGGAAGGCGCGAGGATATATAATTTTTTAAAAACAATATTATACATGCAAACAACTAGCTCATTGGAAATTGAATCTCGACGAGTCATAAAAATTCTGTAATTCATGACATTACATTTTATTAATTGCGTAGGATATCTATTATCCTCATTTATATAGCGTGAATTGAATATGTACCTACGTATACAGCTAGCTATGTACCTACGTATACAGCTAGCTATGTACCTACGTATACAGCTAGCTATGTACAAGATTATTGTTTTATGTGAATACGGTTGGCTACACATCAAAGTGCCGGAAATTACGCCGTTGAGAGGGTCTTCGAGAAATTAAGAAAACAAATTATATTTAAACACTGTTAGCTTGGGGTGAACATCAAAAGGGCGATTTGATGCTTAAAGTACACTTTTCTTTTTGATGAATATGATTTTATTATTTGTCATCTTGTCTCTCTAAATATTTGTGCAGATAAGCAACGCCCGAGCACCCTAATATGTTTATACTCGCACCTACATCATGTTGTTATTATAAATGCGAATTATTGTCCCTCTTTCAGGTTACTGAACATAATTAGAATTTGGCACAAATTAACTCATAGGATATGATTGGTTCCACAACAAAAAATCTAGGAAAATATTAAGAAAAAATCAAATTTTAGACGGGTGATACCAGTGTACTAGTTATTTATATGTCATATTAATTTAGTTATAATAATAATAATATATCCTCACGCCTTCCCACAAGGGTCCCCGAAGGGGTAGGCAGAGGTGTATAGGTAATACCCACACACCCACTTTCCGCCAGAGGTGCCAACGTGACAGATGGCGAGTCCATCGCCATTACTCAAGCACGAATATACATATAATTTAATTTAGTAATTTCTTGTTATACCGGATTCCTGCTTCACTTTAGACGAATAACTGAGTGAAACTCAATGGAACTATGAACTGTGTTACTATGGTACATTCGACCATGTAGCGAAAACCTGCTTGTGAATGTTCGCAACACAAAAACTGTAGACGTCTACTGGCGTATAAGTGCCTGCCTCGTTAGTTTTATTAAATAGTTTTGTCACCTATATACACTAACCTAGTTAGCACTAGTGCACTTTCAAAGACATGTCGAACGGTTTGAATGTACTCACGGATCGGCTAGAAAGCCCCTCTCAAATGCATTTTACTTTTTTTATTCAAAAAGTGAAACCGATTTTATGAAAATAAAATTTTTTTAGGTAGACAAGCGTTTTGCAAAACAGGAATAATATATTTCCTTGCGCCACACGAACATTTTCACAAAGTTAAATTGGCCTTATATGTATTATTTAAATTCTTTAGAAGAATTCGATTCGTTGAAATTA
Source organism: Drepana arcuata (assembly GCA_016069955.1). Taxonomy (NCBI): domain Eukaryota; kingdom Metazoa; phylum Arthropoda; class Insecta; order Lepidoptera; family Drepanidae; genus Drepana; species Drepana arcuata. The sequence continues at coordinate 13,190 of JACCPG010010874.1, read as the reverse complement.
TTATTTTTTGAACAAGTTTAGGGTTCTCTCAAAGGATTGTAGAATCTTTGCATTTTTATCAAATAAGATTACTATGCACGACTCTTTCGGTTTATCCAGATTCACTAAACCTTCATATATGACATTATTGATGAGAAATCTTGTTATTATCCTGTTATTATTTAATGTGACAACTTGTCACATTAAATAATAACAGAGCTTCTATAATTTGCCAAAATGTATGTATACTCTATGCAAGTATATATAAGCATAGTAAGCTATATGAATAAAAATTATATTTAAGTTCATGCGCTTGCAAAAATGAACCACGTATAAAATGGCCTGTAAATTTAACGACAAAATGAAATAAACTGTATATATTTTTTTCTTTTATGACGTCATAAAAGGAATATATCGTCCTAAATATACCAATGAACCCGTGATATTTATGCATTCGAGGAACCCGAGCGATTTACACGTCGTAGCGCCTTTTTATATACATATATTATTATTTCGAGTCATTGCCTTGCGCCAGGCAGCGATGCGTGAGAAAAATATAGGAGGATAATATTTTCATCGAATATACAGGAGAGTTAGTTTACGAACAATTTCACCCGGTTTGAGCTTAGCCTTTTGATGTGAGCGGCGTGGAGCCTGATGCGCGCTTCATGGACCGACAAATAACATTGGCTTATACAGGTCTGTTCTTCACGCTCGGACTAAGAGTTAGCTCGCCGTTTCACACGTGTGTTATTTCACCAAGAGTAAAATACATACTTACAAACATACATTCATACAAGGCACGTATAATTTTGTTTTAGTTGAAAAAAAAAATTAAAATGGTGTAAAAATGTATGAGTACATTTATTGGAGGTATCTATTTCAAAATGCGTCAATGGCCTTATAATAAAATAGTGTAGTTCGAGCTGTCTACATCTGCACAAAGATTGCAAGTTCGTATCCTGACTGTACCTTCATAAGTAGGACACCTATTTCAGAAAATCATACATACATATCGTACATAAATAATTGTATTTGAGAAACGATGTAATCATTATTTGTCATGTGGGTACCTATACCTAAAATATATCTCTGGCGAAAAGTAGGTGTGTGGATACTACTACGGTGACCATTGTGAGGAGGCCCGAAGAAAACGTAACATTTGACTAAGAATATAAATTTGATCCTTATTTATCGTACATCATTTGTATTGTAAGTTCACGAAATATATCTCACACGACCTCCTCTACACTTATGAGGCAAAGAAAATTTTCATAACTTCGCGGTTCCACCGCTTTTTATTTGATTTCATGTCAGGTTTTTTAAGAATACAACATATTCCTTTTTGTATTCTTATTCTATCTATCTCTGTGCCAATTCCGTTCAGCGGTAGCGTGAATAAGTAATAAACATCCTCATATACTTTTGCATATGTAATATTTGTAGTATTCTGTATAATAATGCTGTGAACACGTATCAGTTAATCAATCAATTATGTTTTAACGAAGTATACCGATCTATCAGCGAGTCACCGAGCGCGAGAGAACAATAAAACATATTGTTTGTGAACGCAGATATTGTGTGTGATCTGATGTGATGGATGCATTGGTGGGAGTCAGTGGCGGTATTTAATTCATTCTACAACTAAATAATAATACTTGTATATAGATAATACAGTTCGACAGTATCTGGAAGAAGAGGCGGAGGAAGTCCACGTTCCGACTACCTAGATCGAATCCATGACACGCTCGAGTATGGGATAGCATAAGGCTGTATGAAGAGATTGATGAATGTGGACTAAGTGAAAGAGGTATGTATGTAAGGCTATAAAGAACTGCCGCTCTACTCTCTCTGCCTATCCCGAGAGAGACTGTATTCACCTAGAGAAAAGACCTTGCAATGCAAAGCTTGCAAGTTCGAATCACGACTGTACCAATGAGCTTTACAGAACCACGAACCTTGTACATACATACATACATGTAATCACGCCTCTTTCCCTTAGGGGTAGGCAGAGACCACTTCTTTCCACTTGTCTACGATCCTTACATACTTCTTTCGCTTCGTCCACTTTCATTAGTCTCTTCATACATGCTCTTCGGTTTAGGGTACTCTTGACCTGAGCTTTTTTCAAGACGTCCCTAATTTTCGTATAGAAACGTACGTCTAGGTCTATACTTGGAGAACCAATTCATTGACGTATGTTTAAGAAACGGCGATGGAAATAAATATACCCCCAATCAAAATAAGGTTTATTTCTACACACCTATGCCTACTCCTTGGGGGCTCTTGTGGGAAGGCGCGGAGATCAACTTAAAGCTACCGATATAAGGCTCAGTTGTTATATCATTGCCTTACCTTCAGATTCAAAAATACTATTTCCTTTTATCACTCGGATTTACGTACCAAAAGCAGTCGTCTGTATTATGACTTCGTATGAAAATATAACTGGGTTTGAATCCTTCGGGAACACGTTCCATATCCGTTTCCCCACAATACATTAAAAAACATGGAACGTGATATTTTGGGAGGTCTTTTAAGATACTAGCATTGTGTTGTTCCAAGGAGATCTATGTCAACAGATGTCAGTTGCACTATTCCAAACTTCATGTCTTAGTCATCATCTTGTAAAAATTATAATAAACAGTAAATAAATTACATACAAATTATAGTTCATTGGTAGAATGTATATTTTTTGGAAAACAACATAATATCATAAATCTTAGTATAGCTAAGAATGTATTTACGTGATAAATATTATCCAATTCTGTTATTTTAACCTGTTCTTATAATAGTTGAATATCAATCATATGCTGCCCTAAGTAGGAGAATGTGTATTGTATAAGTGAGTGAGTGAGAGTAAGAAGGTCTAGAAATATTATGTAATTTAATTATAATGTTATATGTCAATTAGTTATTAATTGTTTGTAAAGAAAATTGCTGGCAAAACTTTAGTACCAAAGGGAATGGTTTCAATAACGTATGCCGACACGCGATCTCATATATCTTTCATTAAGTACGTCCCGCTTGAAAGAAAAAAAACACCCAAATGCTTAAAATATTTTCCTCAAGGACGCCATAAGGTCATTAGGCATTAACAACAAACGGATGAAGTTTGCACAATATAAGAAACAGCTTGTACTAACGACGTCGCCGCCGGCCTGGCACTGAGCAACTTTTTTAATAAAACAACAGTTACATACATACATTTATACCTGAACTTTGCCGAAGTCAAAGAAACAGAACATTGTCCTGAAAAGTATTCTTACATTGAGCCTGTACATATTAAATGGTATACGGTAAGTTGAAGTTCACACTTCTCCATAATTAAGGTTACTATTGGTGGTGAATACGAAGTACACGTAGCAATTCCAGTAAAAGTTACGTTGTACTTTTAAAGGTTCCGTTGTACTTTTAAAGGTTCCGTTGTACTTTTAAAGGTTCCGTTGTACTTTTAAAGGTTCCGTTGTACTTTTAAAGGTTCCGTTGTACTTTTAAAGGTTCCGTTGTACTTTTAAAGGTTCCGTTGTACTTTTAAAACATCTGCTCAATTTCAGTCGAGACTAATATCATGTCGGATGATATGAGAGAGATACTTTATCTCATATCAGCCGATACGAATCGCGGGAAGGAGCTCTAAAATACATTTTAACCATAATTTCGCATAAATTTTTATTTCGAAAATTTAAAAAAATTATAATACTTGTAAAATCCCCAAAAGGTATCTTAAGGAAAGTTGCCTGCAAGCAATATTTATACTCTTTTATTAATTAAGTAACGTGTCTGTGTCACTTGACTTAAATAATGCATACTTTAATTAATAATTTGATTCACGTACGTGTATTGAGCGCCACCAGATTACTATGGACATAGTAAACTTCTTTTGAGTTTACATGTTTATGTGTGGGTAAGTACATATATATATATATCTTCCATACATTGCATGAACGTGGGTGTCCATCGAGTGACGTTAAACACATAATCTCATTACCAATCATTGGGCGGGTCCCGCCTGCGGAATTAGCGCCGATCGGCTTACTACCAATTTGTACACGCACAATCGCCGTTGCATTTACAATATGCGAATTAATCCTCTCGGAAAAATATCAAGAATTAATCTTCTTGCATTTTGTATTTAATGCCAAATTGTGAATATATTTGATATAACCCCTCCATTAATAAGAAATACATGTAATGGAACATGATAGAGCGCCGGTGGCCAAGTGGTTTAAGTAGTACTACTACTAAATTAAGGTTGCAGATTCGAACCCCAGTGATTATACCAATAAGTTTCTAGGTTCAAGTACACGTTCACCTCACTACAAGCTTTACGGGCAGAAAAACATCGGGTGATGTGTTGCGTGGTGTTTGGGAATCGCCTTGAGGTGTTGGCACCTAAAAATAAAGGAGGGTGCTTTATGACCTTTGCTTACTCTTTGGCGTGAATGAAATAAAACAATTTGATTAAATCAATAATTGAAGTAAAGAACATTAAAATAAGGCTTTTCATAAAATCTTAATTAAACCTGTTCAAATAAAAAGGAAATTTATAACCTAGGACAGAGAGCTCATATTGTAGTATATGCCTATTACAATGAATTATATAATAGTTCCCATGTGCAATGTCAATAGATGACGCAAGCTAATGGCAGCAATGATTGATGCATCCTCAATTGAGGGTACAATGTCCGACGGTGACCGCTCCATATACATTAGTAACACGAGCGCCTCTCATCTGTCTTCTACTTATTTACTTGCATTTCCTTACAAGAAAGCTGGTGATACTGGGATAACTGTAGCCGTGACAAGTCTCGATCGACGCTTGTCCGAGATGGGGATTAGTGCTGGTGGGACTTAACAGTAGTGCTTTCAATGCTACATAGTATTTAAAGCAGTTATGATTTTTGATTCTGTAAGGCCGCCGTGTGGTTTAAATAGTTGCCTGCAACACATATATTGCTAGTTCGAATCTCGACTGCACCAATGAGTCTTCTGAACTTAGGTACAATGATTAGGCACACCACGAGCTTTACGCTAAAAGAAAACATTGCGACGAAACTTTGAGGAGAAGTTCAAAGGCGTACAGTATTTGTATAGTCGTGCTTGAGTAACGCCGATGGACTCACCATCTAAAATATAAATCAAGCGGAAAGTGGGTGTGAGGGTTCTACACATAAACCTCTGCCTGCCTCTGGGGACCCTTGTGGGAAGGCGTGAATCTTCACGCCTTCCCAAAGCCCAAGTTTGGAGTTACAACAAACATTTGTGCTTCTGCACCGGCCATTGTATGTTTAATGAGAAATCTTCAAAAATTACCCGACCGTCACCCGTCACCCCGACCCGGGGGAAGCGGCAGCCACCCTCGCAGAGTTTCTCAACCCCTGCTCCATGATACACTACAAGCAGAGTTCTTACTCCGAAGAAGGCATTCGGATAAAATATACATACCATGTGGTGACCCATTAAGAGGTTTTTCCATCTTGATAGGAATAAGATTCTATTATTATTCCTTCGGATATTTTTTCTGGTCCCCTTTAAAATACCTTAATACCGTAAAACCATGGGACAATGCCACACAATTTGACCTAGTCCCAGACTAAGCAAAGCTTGTACTATGGGACCAAGAAACCGATGTTTATTTATTATAGATATCTAGTTACATAGATGGAGAGATAACTACATGAACACATATAGCCCATCCAAGACTAACATAAAAAAATTCGCCTTCAGCAGGAATCGAACCCGTGACCTCAAGCTTCGCTATGAGAGCTCATCAGACCATTAGACCAGTAAGTCGTCAAAAAAGGTTGTTCCTATTTCATATATTACGTCTGGCTGACTCAGTTATTGACAGGGACTGACAGAAAATTTGCAATTCAAAACACGAGACAAGAATTTCTTCATTTCAGGAAGGCGTATCAATAAATTTAAGAATGCAAGTGACATTGTATATAAATAGCTCGCCCATTTTGCATATAAACGCATAAAATATTCATCGCCTGAGGGGTGTAACGAAATAATCTGATGACAAAGGAAGGGCCCTACTTTTACCGACTCGTCTATCTGTTACAAGCATTTCTGCATATATATAGTGGTATTACGCGTTCAAGATTTCAGGAAAGTTTGCGAGTAAAAAGGCGACATATGCGTAACGGAACCTCAACTATGTATTTTTATTTTTATATATAATATAATATATATAATATAATATATCCTCACGCCTTCCCACAAGGGTCCCCGAAGGGGTAGGCAGAGGTGTATAGGTAATACCCACACACCCACTTTCCGCCAGAGGTATATTAGGTGCCAACGCGACAGATGGCGAGTCCATCGCCGTTACTCAAGCACGACTATACATACGCCTTTGAATTTCTTCTCAGACGTATGCAGGTTTCCTCTCGATGTTTTCCTTCACCGTAAAACTCGTGGTGTGACTAATCACTGTATTTAAGCTCAGAAAAACTCATTGGTACAGGCGGGATTCGAACTTGCGACCTTTGCGTCGCAGGCAACTGTTCGAACCACTCGGCCACCACGGCTTTTCTTTATTTTTTTATTTATTTATTTATTTATAGTATACATAGTTGAGGTTATTTGTCGTGTTTTGTATCTATTTTTATAAAACCTGATCACGTTACTTTAACACTATCTACCTTGGGACTGTTTTAATACTATATCCGCGGTAAAAACTTTAATATTATATATACCTCAGCAGTACTCGAAACTGGAGAGCTGTGTTGAGTCTAGACTGACCTTTCGTTTTACTCCCTGACTACCCTATAAGGGACTCAGCGTGATGATATATATATATATATATATATATATATGTTAAGTCTTTAAATAAACTATATAAATTATAGTCCTGAAAGAAAATAAGACTTTTAGCGTTGGCACATGTATCCTAAAGTATCAACGAATCAAATAGTTTTTCTTCTACAGATATATACACATCATCATACCGAGTCCCTCACGAGGTAGGCAGATTAGAGCGCCAGTTCTCTCTAGACTTACATACTTCTTTAATTTCGTTTTCAGCATATTTATGTTCATTCACCGATCGCATGTCGACAGGACAAGGTATTTCAATCTGAAGGCCAAACTTATTGATTTCACAAAAGGAGACTGAGATCTATCCCAAAGTAAACTAACGGTCGACGTCCAGTGTGGCTAAAATACGCATGTCCCCAACAAATTTAATAAAAACCGGTACCCAGCAGAGCACGAAAATTTCGCTGAATCGTGTCCCTTTAAGACGAAAACGTTTGTCAGATCGCCTCTAAGCCAGGGGGGACGAAACGAATTCAATTTGGATCATTCTTCTATAGTATTATCCCCGATTGGAGGTCCTCGCGAAATTGGATCTTTTGCATAAAATGAAAATGGAATCGGAACTAACGAAATATGTACCCTGGAAAGGTTCGTCACCCCGTTTGATGGACGTCTTTATGAAATTATCACCCGAGGTTGCTTGGGTCAAGAGCTTTGGAAGGGGATATTCCTTCCATCTCGGATGAAAGCAAGAAATAGGATGAAAGTAAATAGACATTCGTTTTAACATTTATAACTTATAAGTAGGTTACCTACTAAAATTTACGTCATATCCTAACATGTTTTAAATTCACACCCGATTATATACTATGAGCAGTTGTACGCCAAGGTATACAGGGTTGAGCTTTTGTACTCCAAAACCACACCGAATATAATCCGGGTATCTTCGATTAAGCCACAACATTGGGCGCGCATGCTTACACACCATGAAACCTCAAGGTATTCCGATACAACAAGGGCCATTTTAGGATGGAGCTACTAGCGTCGTTGGCTGTACAGGCAACGAAACGAGACATGATAAAACGTTATGTAGCCCACTAAAAGGGTTGATTAAAAACGTGAGATCTTTTTATATTTGATACAGTTCATTATTTAGACAAAATTAAATGCTTCAAAGATTTATTGAGTTTAAGTAGTGATCTTAAACGTGAGGAAGGAGGATTAACCTGGCAATTGAAAAAGTCACCAGAGTATACGATTTTGCAACTGCGACTGTATATACTATGTATATACACATTTGTCGTGCACAGTGGTTTTCACATACCTTCGAATGCACAAGTTGGTTAGTAGGTAATAGTTATGGTTAAATGTTATCTTCAGTCATGTATCTAGTGCTCAGTGATGTAAATTTTAAGTAAAGTTCGCTGGGAGTATTGGACGCATGGTGGAGGTATGTACGGTAGGGTTCAGCGGTAGACCCACGTTAGACATAGCATTAAGCCTGGGGATCCTTGAATAATTGACAACTCGCTCATTGGCGAAGCAAAAGTTGTATGTAGTATAGGTCAGAGAGAAAATAACGATGGAGTATTAAATGTCTAAAATAATTGAATAGTCTAATATAATGGTCATTATTTAAATATCATACTTGGTCGTCGTAGAAAAATGGAAACCTGGTTATCTTATTTCAGGTGCAGGTTAGAGAAGTAAGTATCTTAATATGGATGTGTGTTTAGTGTATTGAAGTATCATAATATGGATGTGTGTTTAGTGTATTGAAGTATCATAATATGGATGTGTGTTTAGTGTATTGAAGTATCATAATATGGATGTGTGTTTAGTGTATTGAAGTATCATAATATGGATGTGTGTTTAGTGTATTGAAGTATCATAATATGGATGTGTGTTTAGTGTATTGAAGAATTCAGAAATGTTTGGGCAAGATGTTAAACGGTAAGTTGATTGAGTCTTCGCAATGATTAAGCTTAGAGTTTGTTGGTTTTCTGCCGTTGGGAAAATATGCGCATTTACGTCATGTAGTTTTGACTAATGTGGCCAAGTCTAAATAACAAATGTTTAATGTACTTAAGTAAGTTAACTTAAAACGTAAAGTGCTGGTGTGACTAATCCCTGTAGATAAGTTTAGAAAAACTCATTGGTACAGTCGGGATTGTAAATTGCAATCTTTGTGTTGCAGGCAACTACTCGAACCACTCGGCCACCACGGCTTTTATAAACTATATTGATTCGAAGCAGTCTAGGTCTTGCCTGGAACACTGTTAATTAGGCTCGAGGAAACGTCGTTAAAAGATGCTCGCAAATTGAAGGCAAAGCCATAAACTCTTTTATTTCCTCGAATAGCCCGATATACAAAGAGTGTTTTGATTTTATGGATGTCGTGATCTCGTTAAATTGAAAACAGTCCGTTTAATTGGTTTTATTTTAGTATAAAGTACTTTTATTAAAAAATATGGTATGTAAATAAACTTTGGTTTTACGAGAAAAATATCAGTCTCCTCGTAAAAACCTCCTTAAAATTATTTCCACTGGTTTTTCAGTATATTTGAAACAAATAAACAGGAAACGGAGATAAACAAGGCATAAGGGAGCAACCTTTATGCTGCTAACACAGTAACTCTCGACAAAGCACCAGCCTATGGCAACGGCTTACGATCAGGTTGGTCATTAATTTATATCTTTTTAATTCTTGTCATTTTAGAAACTTCAAATTAGACGAATAAAGAAATAAAGATGGCGAACAATGTTTTTGATATTGTTATACCCGACGTAGTAATTTATACTTGTTTGAAGAATATACAACATAACTTAGGCTGCCTCTTCCAAAACATTGAAAATGAGCCCAGAAATTGTTCATTCTAAAACTTCACATACACGCACCAATGATGTGTAAACTGCGCGATACCAGCGACAATGTCTCAGCTTAACGTGCTTGTAAGTTATTTACACTGTATTAGCTCCTATATTTCTTTATCACTGTGTTAGGGGTTCACTATGTGTATTAAACAGTAAGGTGCCTAAAGAAGTCTTTAATATCAAGCTATTGAACCCAGTTGCATACCTTCTGGTTCACACCAGTGATTATCACCGTTAATATGCTATGTACCAAAACAACGAAAATCGATATATGAAAATCTTATCGGCCTTAGTAATAATAATGAATAAAGCTAGTCGATAGAAGATAGCGATTGGAATGCTGTATTCCTGGTGCAGAGCCCAAGCCTGCTAATTATCTACGGGAAGCACTAGCTACTAAGAGAAGATAAGGATATAAAGGATTAGCTAGCTTTCATTATCAACACAATATTGTAAAGGTTTGGATAATGTTTGAGATATTTCGAGGAAATTAAATTATAATACAAAGAACCTTTAAGCATGAAAAAATCTTAATTTAAGTATTTTCTCTAAAAAGTACTCGAACGAGGCCGGGCCGGGTCGCCGATTCGAACATTTAAGTTTAGTTTAGTTGTCATTTTATCAGTTGCATTTATAGTCAGTCCAAATTTTCAATAACTGAGCTCAAGTAATGCCTTCTATGTTGTATTGTTATACTTTGCACATGTAACACAATCCGGGTCGTTACCCAGCTAACGAAGCTGGCACCCCTGGGGGGGGAGGGTAATTAAAGACGTTTATCTGACCCAGGTGTTAACACTGTAAATATTGTAAATATGGGTTCTTTGGAAGAACAATGTCCTGCATATTTTTGTACATAATAAAATGTTTAAACAGTTTTATTTAAGAAAATAGGACTTCAGTGTCATTTACAGTAGAATTGACTTCTTCTAACTAAGTAATTTACTTCAAATAATACTTTTGTACCTAGAACTATGGGAAGCCAGCAAAATTTAATCAGTATTTAGGTACTGTTTACTTTACTCGGTATAGTTACTTTGTATATTATTTATCCTATCATTTAAACGTGTACTGTACTAGTCGATTGTCTCCGATGGACTTTATGTAACTCTGCCTGTTCATCCGAGACTTTGTCATACAAGTTAAAAATAGAAGTCAAACGAGAAGAGATATGCCGCTGGAAGTTCTAAATTTAAACTTCTACTTTAGAATACTAAGTAACTTTGAGTACAAAATTGTCGGAGCCCCATCAAAGAACCATTTTCAGCTTAACCGTTCAAGTTTACACAACATTTACCACAACTAATGTTAGTTCTGTGATCGTATGTGGACAAAACTGTTGTACCAAACTCATACATTATTAATACAACACTTAATTGATCAGTGAGTACTCAAACGGAATCCAATCTGCCTCATTAATAATGTAACAGAAATATTAAGGGGCATACATAAACAAATAACTCTTATTACATTCGCCAGTTGGATGAGTTGAATTTACACAACGAAAATTTGAGTTTGAATACAATTTAAAATTTTCGATGTTGTTAGCTATGTGCTAGTACAGTTTATTAGATAACTTCTGTAACGATGTACACACAGGAACTCCTCTATATGATACAATCTGGAATATATGTCAAATATATTAGGTCACATTATATGTTATAATTAAGGTGGCGAACGACGGCGAGCTATAAGCGCTTATAATATCCGCTGTGCCACCGGTATTTTGTGCTGTGAGTGACGGCGTTTCCTACTAATAATTGCATCCACAAATAATGGGGAACTCTAAAATCTCTTTGCAAAAAGACAACCCTAAATTGGAGCAGGTACCGTTTGGATGCATAATTTAAATAATAAAGATAATGTATAGAATATCCTTCCCATAAGGGTCCCCGAAGGGTTAGGCAGAGGTGAATCGGTAGTGCCAACGTGACAGGTGGCGAGTTCATCGCCGTAACTCAAGCACGACTATACATACGCCTTTGAATTTCTTCTTAAGCCATGCAGGTTTCCTCTGGATGTATTTCTTCACCGTAAAGCTTGACGTGTGACTAAATAATCTAGTTAACTCATCGTTACAGTCGGGATTCGAACTTGCAATCTTGTTCGTGTTGAAGACGATTATTCGAATCACTTGGCCACCACCTCCCGTTTGTATGAAGCCCGCTGAGATAAAGTCATCGCAATAAAGAAACAAATGATAACGATCTCAGCTCATAGCAGCAGATAGCAACTCACTTTGTTTATGTTAACATTATCAACAGGATGTCAATTTTAGCATAATGCAACATACTTATCCTATCGTCGGACGAGGTATAATTTAAAGGAAATGTCGTTATTTAAATTTGCATAACATTTAAATGCTCCAGTGCCATATTTTAACATCTTAAATATATTATACAGAGGTGCGGACGCTTTCTTCTAAGTACTTGGCCAGCAGAAAACGTCATAGTAAAATGCAATGACATCAAGTAGTATAATACTCTTGGTACCTCTTGGTTGTAAACTAATAACGTTGTATTTACCTGGCTGGGAAGGAGACGTATATTTATATAATTATATTATTCAGCGCACGGCTTGGAAAATCAATTCGTTAGACATTTCTCTAAACTTATTTGTGTATATATAAATTATTGTAGCGACAAATGTGTGAGTTCATTTCTTTTTATTTCGACATATTTCCACGGTACATATATCTTTTGTGCGTGTGCGCATCACTGAACTCTTCCTAAACGGTTCCGATTTTAATAAAATTTGCTGTGTTTTCAGGTGGATTGGAGATTTTTTTATTTTTTTTTTACAAGAGTGGCAAACAAGCATACGGCACGTCTGATGGGAAATCGTGTTTCAGGGAATTAATTTTTTCACCTATGCGAAGCTGGGCGTTACTAGTATATATAAATATATGTATATAATTCAAAGCCATATGTATTAAGTGATATGCATATGTAATTAAGTTGAGCGACCTCACTGCTCAAATTCAATAGATAAATCTATCACAATTGGTCGCTCTAGGTGAGCAGAAGGCACACATTTAAACCTTCCGCGAGCCATTGAGGAAACATCCACATAAATTCAAAGTAACTTTTCTTATCAATATAAACCACTTATGTTGGATAAGAAAAGTCAGTTTCTTATGGTTATCTAAACGACATCTATTACTGCAGTTAGAGAAAGTATTTATATATGTATCGGTATTTGAATAATTGGCGCACAATTCCGTTTCTCGTGTCACAGATATCGACCGGTTGCCACAGATTTATCGCAGTACGCTTTGTAATTTTATATCTGAGCGCAGATAACTTCCAGACCACCGCTAGGGACTAAAATGCTATGGAAATCGGTCCGATATTTGTCAGTGAGTAATTGGTGCTACAATTTCCGTGGGTCGATCTAATTGGAATAGGTTCAGTTTTGTAATGGGAGTTCTCATATATTATTATTATATTTAGACACCTAATTATTAAGTGATTTTTCCTTTTCCTCTCCCGACAGTTTTTTTAAACGATGTCAACGGTAATTTTTAGTTTAGTTTGCGACGTTTTATGAGTGCTCACTGTGTCCCTTACCTT